>JAJJWX010003487.1:0-53241 GCA_023529315.1 Papaver bracteatum
TTTCAATGAACATGATGAAGATTAATTATAGAAGCTAGCACTACCATGCCTAACTAGGTACACCAAATGATATAGACAAAGAATAATTCATTAATGGCTAGATCACGTCCACAAACATTTATCTTATTTATCACAAGACACTTGAAACTTAATATATCACTCATTACCAACAAAATAAATACCATATCCTAATCAACTGTCTAAACCAAATCGGTTATCATTTGACATCAACTAAGACAAAATTAGTTCAAAGTAAACCTATTACTCCATCACAATCACGGATTAAAGAACATGCTTGTTTAAAAATACCCAAACTAGTAATCCCTTTAACATCAATTGAAACAAAATTAGTTAAAATTAAACCTATTACTCCATTACCCAGTAATGAAAACAATTAACATCACCTAAATACATAAATCAAATAAAACTTATACCTGATGAGGATCTTCCTGTAACTTAAATTAGTTGAAGATCTGACTGAAATCAAACAAGAAACAAACACTGGTTAAAACCCAATGAAGAAAATTCAACCAAAAAGAAAATCAAGTTAAATCAAAAGAAAAAAAAATTGAGACCCTAACTGTACCTGATGAAGTTTGTAAAATCAAACCCTAACTAGACTAAGTTAAGAGATCAACCTGAAATCAACGAATAAACGAAAAAGGGTTAAAACCCAATGAAAAAAAAAAACAAATAAAGTTAAAAGAAAATACAACAAAGAAAACTTAAATTGAAACCCTAACTGTACCTGATGTTGTTTGTAAAATCAAACCCTAACTGCACAAAATCCAGAGATGTGGAAGGTTGATCGAATTTCTATTCGCTTTCAGATGAACTAATTCATGGCGGAATTTCTGGTTCGTGTGGTGGTGTTGAGAAATAAGAGGACTTTCTGCTGTGGCAAAGGAGATAAGATAAGTGAGGAGAGAGAAAGATATGTGAAGATATAGGCCGATAATCCCGAAGCTAGATTAAACAGATCTTGACCGTGCGACTTTCCAGCTCACAAAAGCATCAGTTCTACATCACATGTCATGGGTTGTTGAACTGGTAATTGGATAAGGGCAGGATAGTAAATAAATTTTCAAATTGAGAGACCGCTTCTTAAGCTATTGGAATTTTTTAATATTTTCACCATATCAGAGACCGCCATGTTTGGTCAAAGGTCCAACTACTGTTAGTGAGGGTCTCTGATGTGGGTCATAGAAATCCCATTTTCCACTAGTGATACTCACTTTTCAAACCACTCTTTACACCTTATAACACCTTCTTGAAGTCTTTGTTGGATGCGTATGACTTTGCCTACTCTTGAGGAACAATTGGTTGAATTATCATGGACACCATTAATGTTCCAACTGGAGGTCGAGATAACATATATGCAAACTTTTTTATTACTCCCTTCTTGTACCTAATGAGTTGAAAGTCATCAAGTATAAGATATCCACTTCATGTGTCGGGCTTGTTGTAGTTTTGTCTATACATGTAGATACTCCAATGGTTTGTAATATGAATGTACCAGTACTTCTTTACCTAAATGATACACTCGCAAATGCTTGATACATTGATATAAAGCATAAAATTCTTTGTCATAAGGTGCGTAGTTCTTAATAGCACCTGAAAACAATTTTGAATGGTACTCTACATGTTTACCATATTGCAACAACACTCCTTCCAATGCATAGTTAGAAGCGTCGGTCTCAACTTCAAAAGTACGCTGTAAGTTAGGCAATGCCAACACTGCTGCTGGAGCGTACTCTAAAGGGTCGTTGGCATTGCCTAACTTACAGGGAGATGATGATTCTCTTCCTAATCGATTTCAAATAACATATATGCCAATCACATCTTATATAAAGGGTCGTAAAAATCATTCATCAAACGCATGAACGTCGCTAGAGCGTTAAATAAACCAAAAGAAATCACCAACCATTCGAACAAGCCTTGTTTGGTTTTGAAGGCAGTCATCCATGTATCATCTTCTCGGACTCTCACTTGGCCGTATCTGAATTTTAAATGTAACTTTGTAATTACTCGAGCTTTTTCCAACTGATCCATCATGTCGTCTATCCTAGGTAGAGGGTAACGATTCTTGATAGTGATCTTGTTCAATGCTCTATACTCAATACACATACGCCAATTTCCATCATTTTTTGGCACCGATAACACCGCAGATCCATAAGGTAAAGCACTTGGCACTATCATTCCTAATTCTAGAAGTTCTTGGACTTGTTTCTTGATGTCATCAGATTCCTCGATGGCAGTACGATAAAGACCTACATTAGGTAGAGAACTATCCCCAGTCAACATGATCTCATGCTCCACACTCCTCTTTGGAAGAAATCCTGTGACATCTAAAAATAAATCCTTATACTTAAACTTCAACCTTTCTAGGTTATCTTCTTGTTGTGCAGTCAAAGCTTCCAAACAAACTCTACTCGGCTGCTCCTCAAGAGAACGGATCACAAGGATAATGAACTTTGTTCAAGCACTCAACAACCGCTTAGCCTGAGTGAATGTGATCAAGCTTGCTCCCCCAAGAGGAGAATCTATATCCCGAATCACAAAACTTTCCCTATTTTTGGTAAAGGTGCACTTTTGTTCCCTCCTGTGTATAGTGGCATCTTTATCCCATAGTTAAGGACTACCTAGTCCTACCTGAAAAATATACAAAGGAACTACGTCACATGTAACTTAGTCAATGTATGACTCATCTATAGAAAATTGAACTTGCACTGCTGTGTAACTTGTAAGCCCCCTTGTTTTTGAAGCCATCCTAAAGGGTATGGTTTTGGATGTTTGAAGGTCTTGAATCCTAACTTCTGCACCAAAGAATTTGAAAGTAAATTATTCTGACTTCCCGGGTCAAAAACATCACCAAGTAGTGATGTTTTGACTTGCGTCTTCATTGCGAATAGTCGCTCCCTAAGATTATATATTGAAATTATTTCTTTTGACCCTTTCATAAAAGAGAGATTTGAATTGGGTTCCGTTAGTCCATGGACTTGTTTTGGAGTTTGAGCGACTAGTGTTGCCTTCTTAGATTCTTTCTTATACAACCATTTGGGCTTTAGACGAGGGTTCTTTACCCAACAATTGTAGATAACGTGACCTATTTGCTTGCAATGGGTGCAAGTCAAACCTTCCTTGTCACTATACTTCCCTTCTTCTTTGCTCCTTTCACCTCCTTTTACAGTGGTACCTCTAGATTTTCCCTTAGTAGTTCCCTTTGAATCATATTTCTTAAGCCTGTATTCAATGGCATTAGCTTTCATACTTTTTTCAGCAATATTATCAACTGAAAACATATTCAACTCCTTTCGTATATACTCATGAAACCCGAAAATATACTTCATATAGATAACATGATCTTCCAAGTTTAAATCCAAAATCATAGCTTGATTCTGATATTCCGAAGTATAATCTTGTATGGTTTGGTTGTAGGATTGCTTCAAGTTATACTACTTGAACCACCTATCCTCAAGGTTGCCGATCGGATAAAACTGTTTCCTGACAACTTCCTTGAATCTTATCCACGATAATGCTCTTGTACTTAGGTTTTTCCTTTGATAAGCTTTCCACCATGTTAGAGCATGCTTTTGTAGCTTCAATATCGTGAAATCAATCTTTTCCTTTGAACCATATTCAAAGAAAGAGAAATACGTCTCTAGAAGTTCTATCCAAACATCCAATTTTTCTACATCGACACTTCCATCATAAAGTGGAATAGCAACACGGAAATAAATTTTTAGATTCTTAATAAGAAGTTTAGTTAATGTAGGACTCTTAAGAAGCTCACTTTTCTTTTTTTTCTTCGTCTTCATCCTCTTCATCATCATCTTATTCTTATTCATCGTCATCTTCTTTCGAAGATTCAGGTGTAGACGTAGTCTTTTTCTTCATCTTCGGCTTAGGTGTATGAGAATGAATACGTTCAGTGAATTATTCAAGGGTGGTTTTAATCAAATTGATGTCTGTTTGTATCGTAACAATCTTTTTTTCAATAGATTGTGGTTCGATATGTGTAGGTTCATCATATGACTTTGTCATCCTTGATCCTATTGTTCTCCTAACGTCTTTGTGCTTCTAGAGTACCTCACCAAGCTTTATGTACAGAGATCTAGCGAAAACCATAAACCACAGTGATTTACCCTAGAAACTAACCTTTCTTTGATGCCAAATTGATATATATGATCTCTATACCTTGGTAGCTAATACTATAAAGGCGAAATTCATAATAATAATAGACAAAAAACTTAGAAAAAAGAACACAAAGTAATAATTCGAAGAAAGATATCTACTCTAGATTATGAACAAGAAAATGAATATAATTTTCTCTTTGTTACGCTCACAATCTCTCTAAATGGTATATCTACCTTAAAATATTTGCTAAGGTTGCACAAGTATTGTTCCAAGTTTTTTCTAGGTTTTCTATATCTAGTATCTGTCCTTAGACATTAGCCAAAGCCTCTATTTATATCCTTCATCGTACTCATCTGACCAAAGACTTCTATTAGGAATCTATTTCAAGGATTCCTAAAAAAAAAACTCTTCCCTAACTAGGAATTTTGCCTAAACAAGGATTCATGCCCAGAATAGGATTCTTTCCTTAACTTAGCTTGAGGTAAACTAAGTTTTCTAAAGGAGTACGGATACACATTTATTATCAGTAAGTAGAAAAGATATCCAGAGCATTTCAGCTAAAGCAACAACCAAAGATGTATATTTATCTTCAGTTGAAGATCTTGATATGGTAGCTAGGATGCTTCTTAGAATACCATGAGACTAAAGTAGTACCAAGGAAGACACAAAAACTAGAAGTGGATCTTCTGGTATCAGAACATGAATCCCAATATAAGTCACAATAGGCTAAAAGTCAACTGAAGTTCCCTGAAGAAATACTAATACCAGATCCTAGAGTACCCTAGAGTTCAAACCTTACATCGGGGTCAGTAAGATTAAATGTGTAGAAATACCACGCGTCTTTTTATGTAAGAGATTTGGGGATACTTTATGAGAGTTCATTGATTTTTGGATACTCTCTAAATTATTTTTAACAAATCTTTGTGATTTCTAGAGATAAACTATAGCAATTTTATGTGACACATATTTAAAAAAAAAAAAAAATATTTAAAAAAAACTAGTATCCAAAAATCATTTTATAAGATAAAAACGTAGATAATTTAGTGAAAAAATTATAAATCTAACCGTACCCTCAAGGGATCGAATATGTCATAAAAAAATAAAAAATAAAAAAACCAAATAAGTCCATATAAATAGAAGAATTAAAGCCATAATATATTCTGAAAACCTGTACTTCTCATATCCTTTTCTTCTCTTTGTAACAATGAAGACTTATTTTATCTCCTCCTATAGCACCCCCAGATCTTAAAAAGAGTTTGTCACCATTCCAAACTTCAATACAGGAAGTTCCTTACCATTCGATGTCAACTCCAATATCCAGATTTATTTTTAGGCTTTCATGGATGACATAGATGTTGCATACAAAAACAATTTGATATTTCCACTATCATAATTTGTACCGGTATACATTAAAAGTTTACTCTTCAAAATTTCGACCAATATAAACCATTTGAGAGAAAATCCATCAACAATCCAAGATATTTATAGTTGTGAAAGGTGTTGGTTCAAGTAAAGCTTCTCTAAGTAATGACTATTCATCCTTGTTTCTTGTCGTTTGAGTGGATCGCCGAAGAGTTTGAAGAGACGTGCCCCTGAAAGAAAATGTGGGAGAGAAAAAATATAAAGAAAATGACTATATAAAGCCTGACACAAGACACGAGAGCCAGCGACATATGCTGTAACATATAACAGAAAATAAAATGATACCTCCAATACACTCAGTTACACTGAAGTATTCTTACACTCCCCCTCAAGAAGAGCACGACACAAGTAAAGCAGCTTGCCACTCAGAGAAGAAAAACACTAAGCCTTTGGTCAAGAGGTCAGACACTTGTAGATGTGAAGGAACAAACACAATCTTGAGAAATGAAGAAGACACTAAGTCTCGAGTAAATAATAATCAATCTCAACGTGCTTTGTTCTAGCATGAAATATTGGATTACTAGCTAAGCTAGCAGTAGACATGTTATCACAATAAAGAATAAATGGAGTAGTAAGAGTGATTCCCATCTTAGTAAGTAAAAAGATATCTAGAGCATTTCAGCGAAAGAAACAACCAAAGATTTATATTCATCTTTAGTTGAAGATCTTGATATGGTAGGCTGCTTCTTAGAAGGCCATGAGACTAAAGTAGTACCAAGGAAGACATAAAAACTATAAATGGATCTTCTGGTATCAGGACACCCAGCCTAGTCTGAGTCACAATAAACTGAAAGTGAACTGAAGTTCCCTGAAGAATAGTAATACCAGATCCTAGAGTACCCTTCAAGTATCTAAGGATTCGTTTAGCAAGTAGAAAATGATCTTCAGTAAAACTTCTCAAGCAACGTAAATCTAATAAGGAGTTTGCTGCTAGCTACAATTTTTGCACCTTACAGAAAGAACGTAACAATCGAATCTTCGATGCTAATCATACCTATTAGACGGATAATGATCTTTGAACTGAAGCTAAATCTTTGATTTTTTATGGGCAGCAGCTGCAGGGAATAAAATTCATGTGAACTTTGGGATATCACTCATGAAGGATTGATATTCTATGGTCATATAATTTTTTCTTTATTCTTTCTTTTCTACCCCTGGTAGATGGATGTACATTCTCATTTTCTAATACATTTTTTCTTTTCTGATAAAAGAAAAAAGCCTTGTAAATAGTCTTGAGCATGCTGAATTTTGTTTTTTATTACTTAGATATTTAATCCTGAAAATTAAGAAAACAAAACAAAACAAAAACTCCCAATTCAAGAGGATATCTTTCGGAACTAACGGTACATAATGTTCCAATAAGAGGAAGGTATTAGTTTAATTTTTCATTTATGGTCTGTATTGAGGTTTAATGCTTGACTTAGAGACTCTATGCGTATTACATACCCCGTGTGATTTCAATCCAATCTAATAAATTTTATGCTTAAAAATAAAATAATAAAAAAAGAAAAACACGGAGGGAGTAGTTGATTAGGAAGCCACTGATTAGCTGGAACAGAGATGCTTATTGGCTATAGACTTTGACTTATAACACAACCTTCCAAATTTCATCAACTAAAGTCAAGTCTTGCACATATAGTTTCCTTTTTAAAATCTTTAACTTCTTCAAAACTTTTAAAGCAATTCACATCAACTTTTCTGCTCTTTCCAAAAAGCACACGTCCTAAATTTCCACTATATTGCCTGTCTGCGATAAATCATGGGCCTTTCATGAGTCTTAATGCTCAAGTAGGACCTGACTTGAGCAAAAATAAATAAATAAATAATGGGAGAATAGCTGAGCTCGAGTCACTTCCTGGTGCTGTAACACGCTGGATTGCAAAACTACACAAATGAATATGTATTTCCAAACCATCAAATTTCACATTTATTTATGGTGCACTTGTCTTAGTCTTAGAACAAAATGGAGAAAAACTCATTCGTTTTTTATTGATTTATTTCTCCTTTCCAATTCAAACCGAAAAACGTTTTTTGTTCACTGGAGCTCAACTTACTCCATAGTCTTCCCTCATACTATAAATCTTTTACATACTAAAACAGTCAAAGACAATTCATTCATAACCAAAATGGGTTTCCACTCCAAATCACCAACGAATTCTCATCTTCATCTTTCAATCTCCTTATTTCAAATCATCACAGTATTGTTACCTTTTCCTACTCCTACAAGTTCAATCTCCTTTAACTATCCGAATTTCACATCCAACGATCCTCACATAAATTTCCAAGGAGATGCAACTAGGAACGGTAGCTTCATTGAACTCACCAGCGATTCAGCCGGAGCAAGAAAGCGCCAATGGGCTGGCCGTGCCACTTACTCAGAAGCTATACAACTTTGGGATAAAACCACCGGAAGGCAGGCAGACTTTGATACGCACTTCTCATTCATCATTGATGATGGGAAAAATGAGACTGAAGCTGGTGATGGTTTAACTTTCTTTCTTGCACCTTTTGGGTCTATACTTCCTCCAGTTTCTTGGGGTGGCGCTCTTGGCTTGATGACTCGGAACATATCTCAAAAGAATTTGGCGACCAATCAAATTGTTGCGGTCGAGTTTGATAGTTTTGAAGACGAATGGGATCCAAGTTCGGATCATGTTGGTATTAATGTTAACTCGGTAGTATCTGAAGCTACCGTGTTATTAGCAAAGGGTACTATAAAGAATGGAAGAAAAGCTAATGCTTGGGTAAGTTATAAATCTGCTACCAAAAACTTGAGCGTTTATCTAACTTACGCTGACAATCCTGTTTTCAGCGGACGCTCTACTTTATATCATGTTGTTGATCTAAGCAAGGTTCTACCGGAGCGGATTACTGTTGGATTTTCAGCAGCCGTAAACTGGTATTCTGAACTTCATCGAGTCCTTTCCTGGCAGTTCAATTCTACTTTGGAATTGTCAGAGGTAAGAAAAGATAAAAATAAAGCTGGTGAACGAGAAACTGAGATTATAAGAGGGAAAGGTGATAAAACTAGATTGGCTGTTGGTCTTGGTGTTGTTGGCCTGGGTGTTTTAGGATGTGGTCTCAGTTTTGCTTTGTTTATGTGGTGTAAGAAGAGGCGCAGCTCAAGGAAATTTTCAGATGATGCAGCAAATTCCGATGTGTCAATGGACGATGCATTTGAGAAAGGAACAGGACCGAAGAGGTTCTCATATAGGGAACTGGCTAATGCAACAAATAACTTCGACGAAGCAGGAAAACTTGGACAGGGAGGATTTGGAGGAGTTTACAAAGGTTTCTTGAGTGATAAAAGCTTGGATATTGCAGTCAAGAGGATCTCCAGTGAATCAAAACAAGGTAAAAAGGAATACCAATCGGAAGTAAAGATCATTAGCCAGTTACGGCATAGAAATCTGGTTCAGCTTATAGGCTGGTGCCATGAAAGAGATGAATTACTTCTTGTATACGAGTTCATGCCATACAGGAGTCTCGATAAGCATTTATTTAAAGGGGAAAATGTTCTCACTTGGGAAGTCAGGTACAATATTGCTCTTGGTTTAGCTTCTGCATTATTATATCTACATGAAGCATGGGAACAATGTGTAGTTCATAGAGATATCAAATCAAGTAATATAATGCTGGATTCAAAATTTAATGCTAAACTCGGCGATTTTGGTTTAGCAAGGTTTGTTGATCATGAAGTAGGTTGTCAAACAACGGTCTTAGCAGGTACTATGGGGTATTTAGCGCCTGAGTCTGTTGCTACGGGTAAATCAAGTAAAGAATCGGATGTTTATGCTTTTGGAATCGTAGCACTTGAGCTTGCTTGTGGGAGAAGGCCGATCGATGCATCTAAGGAACTCTTGGTAGAGTGGGTTTGGAAACTTTATGGCTGTGGAAAGGTGATTGAAGCATCCGATGATAGATTATGCAAGAATTTCGATGAACAACAAATGGAACAATTGTTGGTTTTGGGGTTATGCTGTGCTCATCCTAATCATACTAATAGACCTTCCATTAGGAAAGCGTTTAGTATTCTTAATTTCGAATCTCCTTTACCGGATCTTCCATCAAAGATGCCTACCCCGGAGTATTATGCACCACCAGTACATATGTGTAGGATTGATTCGCAAACAGATGGTAGCCAGGGTACTTGCAGTTGCTGCTCCAACACCAATTTGTCTCAGATCACACTGTCTTCTTCTGGTTCAGCTTCAAAATCTCTTCTAAATTCGGGTGAAATCTGATTCATGACAAGCTCATTTGCCCCTGGATTGATTCTGCATTTTTTTTTTTTTTTTTTTTTTTGTATTTTTAAGAAAGTTATTTTGTGTTAATTAGCTGATTACTTATATGTAAGAGTTCTATACTTTTTATTGCGAAAGAATCAAAGAGCACTACTTGTCTTACTTCTTAGCCCCAGGTACACTATTTGCAGAAAGTCACTAGTAGTCGCTTTCTTGCAATCCTAAACTCGTGGACGTGATGGATTTCTTCTCTCACCGAGTAACGTCTATGTACTTAGGCCATGAACAGGGTTTTATGTAGCATAGATACTGACATATTGGCAACTGTACCTGCACCTACACCTATAATAAGTGAAGTTGTTCGGCTGTAATAAGCTTTGTCATATTTGGCATGTGTGTTACAGACATGGGGATGTCTAATCTATGCTGAATAGTGTATACGGCATAAGTAAATGGCCGATTGCAGATGACAACCATACTGCACTAAATATGAACGGATGAAGCAATAATTTCTGCGTTGAGATCTACGACTTGGAGGACTGACTCTGCTTTTACTCAAGTCTTCGAGAGTTGTTGCAACTACTCTAGGGAATAAAAGCAAGATAAATGCTTTAGCATTTCTCATCTAGTCCTTATTTATAAACATTACTGGGCCCTTATGCCGGCGCAGTACAAAGGTTAGGTGTAGTAGTAGATATTCTACTACCACCCTCCTTATTATATTTTCTAGAACTAAGTTAATTTCATAATCAATAATGGAGATGGAAGTGTTAAAATGTAAATGGAGACACAAGATTTTTTATATGGTTCGATCAATGTGATTTAATTCATGGTTCTTCACTATGATTGTTTGAATTACATGAGTGTTACATTTAGAATCTCCATTAATGGATATTGGGTAAAGCTCTAAATCTAGTTTTTGGGGAAGAAGATGATAAAGAAAATAAATCTCTTCTTCCAAAAAATGTGTCTCACTCTCTATTACAAAAATGTGTATCTTTTTCTTTCTCTCTCCTGTCTTTCTTTTTGTATAGTGTTTACATAGTGAATGGCAGCTAACATGTAGTAGGGTACAACTAATACTGTCTCATGCTCCCGCTACGCTCTCTCAGGCTCTTGCTACATTCTCGCAGGCTCTTGCTACATTCTCGCAGGCTCTTACCGTTGTGCAGTATTTTGCCCCTATATTTTGCCTCTTTTTCCTTGAATATTGCTTGAAGAGTGATCTTCAAAGAAAAATACACATTGTTGTTGTAGGAACGAGCAAAAGAATACTGGACTTAAAAAGTACGTACTTGCCTCTATTCTTTTGTGATGTTCCGAAGATTTGAGAAGTAATTAGAAGTATCGTCCTGAAGTATACGAAGTATGAAGTATCCTTGAAGAAGTATAAGAAGTACTAATCCTCGAAATACAAGAAGTATCCGTCCTTGAATGCGAATAAGAAGTATTGCGAAATTATTACTCCATGTTCTCTGCCTCATGTTGTGTTGTAATTCAATTAAGAATTTAGATTAGTATTCAACATTTCTTTTATCAAAAAATTTCATTTAATTACAAGTTCAAATCGTTTTTCTTTCTTTTGATTTCCTTTATATAACTTGTTTCGTCTCATTTGATAAATATCTTTCATGGAAATGATCCTAATGAGGTCTTATGCAGCTTGTTGATGGAAGATCTTATTTTTTCCCCTACTACTCTCCATGTTAAATATCATTCTCATTTGAAATAAAGCAAATATTTAAGAGAAATATATAAATGAGTAAATTAGTGTTTGGGTTGTAGGTTTTGGTATGTCTTAGGATTTGGGTCTTAAGTTTGTCCAGTTTTGAGTTTGGGTCGTTGACCCGTTAGTCAACTTGATTTTTTGGTCAAGCTGTTAGAAACGTTGACGCCTGTTACATTTTTACCATTCAGTTTTGAATAGACGAGAGACCCGTTGGAAGATCGAATCTTTAAATTTTTCGAAAATTGGGTTCCTGTTCTAATCGATTTCGGTATGCTTGGTTGTGAGAAGAAGAGTTTGATAATGTTGATGGTATATGCTGATATACGAAATAGATTTTAATATTTCTGATATATGAGAAAGATTTAGCTATTCCACTGGCACCGGCTAAACCTTGTTACTGTCTTGCTGATCTTACTTGGGTAGGATTTCTCCTTAAGGTGTTGTTGATGCAATGATGTTCATGAAATATTATTGTTACGGCTGATTTTCTCAGTAGAGGTGGAGACACTGAGATTTTTAGTCACGTGACTCGTATGCATATGTAGATAAAATCAACAATGGTCCTTGATTGCTTATATTATCTCCATCCTCCAATCAGGGGCGGAGCCACATGGAGAGGTAGGTGTGCACTTGCCCCCTCAAATGTGAGCTCCCAAGCCTAATTTAAGCTAGTTTATCCAATTTTTGGTCATTTTAACCCTTTTGCACCCCTCAAACATGCATAAATTGATAAGGTGCCCACCCAATTCTTGATTTCTGGCTCCACCCCTGCCTCCAATTCCCCGTTTCCGATTCTGTAAATTCTTTCTATGAATTTATTGTGATGCTCATAATCAGAAATGCATTAGAGTTAAAGAAGGAGCAGTTTAAGATGATGACTGGAAAAATATGGAGCTGATAATGCAGGTGGTAAAGAAAGAAACCCTAAAGAACAGAGTTAAAATGGTGGCAAACATGTAAATATTAATTTTAACGGACGTTCACCCTCTTAACGCTTTGACCATGAAATTGAGTTGACTAACGGGTCAACGACCCAAACTCAAAACTGGACAAATTTAGTACCCAAACTCAAAGGCATACCAAAATCTAGGACCCAAACACTAATTTACTCTATATAAATTGATTTGTGCGAGATTTTTTTCGGTTTTTTGTAATTGTGAAATCTTTGTAATCGTGCGATTGTATCGCTTTCTTGTAAATCAAATCAAAAATCTTTCATTTGTTGTAAGTAAAATATGCAAGGAAAGTGCTACTTAGCTTTCATGTGATTTGTTGTTGTCAATTTCGCGCGAAAAGTACGTTGCATGAAGTATAAATGTCGCTTAGCAAAAAGCGATGCAAGAGGCAAGAATTGAACTCGTGACCTGCTGCTTGCATTGTACCATACTGAACCAACTGTGATAACCCTCCTATGCGAAGTGTTTGTGCGAAATAATCACCCACTTTCTTCTGTGCGAAATATCCATGCGAAATTATCAAAGAACACGCGAAAAATACACGTTCGTTGGGATTTGAACGCGCAAAAATGAACTCATTAACTTCGCAGATGACCAATTGTGATGCCAGTCGAAAGAATGAAACAAAATTGGGAAATTATTCATTTTTTCGCCCTCTGTAAAAAGAAGAAAACTATGCTCGCATGCGAATTCGAACTTGCGACCACGAACACACATATTGTTCTCTGGACCAACTGTTCAAGAACCTCTCTGCAAAATAAACGCACAACATTTCTCTCTTATCTTTTTCTTGTGACAGAAACCATGTGTGCTAGTATTTGCCTCTTGCTTTCTCTTGAACATGAAAAACTTCCACTGAAACTTCCATTTTTTCCCCAGAATTTTGGTTTTTTCTTCTAAATTTTGTAGATCTGGTAAGATTTGTTGCAGGTAGGATGAAATCCTTTACTCTCCCTGTTTCTAGCGCCAAAAATGTAGTAGCATAAATTCTACTACCACACCCTTTATGATATTTTCTAGATCTAAGTCAATTTCATAATCAATAATAGAGATGGAAGTGCTAAAATGTAAATGGAGACACAAGATTTTTTACATGGTTCGATCAATGTGATCTATATCCATGGTTCTTCACTATTGTTGTTTGAATTACATGAGTGTTATATTTAGAATCTCCACTAATGGATATTGGGTAAAGCTCTAGATCTAGTTTTTGGGGAAGAAGATAATAAAGAAAATAAATCTCTCCTTCCAAAAAATGTGTATCTTTTTCTTTCTCTCTCCTGTCTTTCTTTTTATATAGGTGTTTACATAGTAAATGACAGCTAACATGTAGTGGGGTACATCTAATATTGTTTCATACCCCCGCTATGCTCTCTCAGGCTCTTGCTACATTCTCGCAGGCTCTTACCGTTGTGCGGTATTTTGCCTAGGGGTGAGCATAAAACCTGAACCGCGGGTTTCACCCGTATACGTCCGCAAAATTGCGGGTGAAAACCAATCTGCAAGACGTATGGGCCGGACACGGGTGTGATTCTCAAATCTGCACATTTTTGCGGTTTGGTTGCGGTTGGATATTTAAATCCGCGGATTCACCCGCATCGCAGGACGGTAAGAGAATTTAGTAGAAAAATTAGGGATAATATGGGAAGTATGAACTTAATATATAAACAATTTATCTTCTCAATGACTAAAACCTAATTCACGATTGTCGCTCATTGCTTATGTTACCATGTTCTCTCTACTCTAGTGTTGGTGTCTTCCAATCTCGTAACCAAAGTCAGATTGATACAAGAAATAAATCAAAAGGTTATCTCAAATTGACACAAGAAATCAATTTAATTGAAAAGGGGTTTCCAATTTAATTGAAAGGGGGTTTCTTCCTGGTGCCCTTGATTTGAGATTGAAGGTATGATTTCTACCTTAACTACTCTTGTTTCAGCTGATTGATTTGGGTATGAATATGATGGTTTATTGAACAAAGATGGAGGTGATGATTCTATTATTGTAGAACTCTTATCATGCTGTTAGGGGTACTGTTTAATTTTAGGAATTAAATTAAATTAGGTTTGAAATTTGGTAGAATGACCATTAGGTTAGAATCGGTATCATTGTTGTATAGATGGTACTGATTTTGTGGATCAAATGAAGATCCTTCTCTCCAATTTTGGAATAGTAGACCTGGATTGATGATTTATACTGTATAATATATGCTTGATTCTCTCATTGTTGTAATTTCTGTAGTTATATCCAATTTTTCTTTACTTCAGTGTTTAAGGGGCCGATTACACAGCATGTGTGATACTGTGATTAAATATAGGTGTAGTGAAGTTCCTGAGCCTATTTTAGTGGCTTTCTTATAACTTTTCAAAGTAAGTATTTCAAATACTTACTTTAATTTGTCAAAAACCTTAGCAAAGCATAACTATTCTTTGACAGAAAATACTGTCTAGGTTGATGTTGATCAACAATTGGCTTCCCTTGTATTTAAGGGTTTTGTATCTAATTACAATTTACTTTATGTATAAATTATGTTGATGTAGTTCCATCATGGATGATATGAATAAGCTATGAATTTCAAATTAGGCAGGGAACTGCAACTATTAGTTTGCTTGCTGGGTTCATTTACCTGAAATGCCATATTTATTTTGCCTGACCGACTACATATGGTCAGTCTTCTCCACTGTTACAGAAGGTTCATTGACCTGTATGGGCTCATCTTTACTTTGTTATGCTTTGGTTCTTTGACATAAGTGATTTTTTGATTGTTACAATATAGTGGTGTGTCCTTTACTAGGCACAGTCTTGTTTGAACAGTTATGTTCACTGACTGCTCTATAAATCCTCATTTTTCAGATGCGGCAAAATCTTGAAGGAAATTCCAGACATATCTATCGTGGATTGAATGAACTAGTACTCAAATCCAAGGACTCTTTTTTGGCAGGAGAAGTTCCATTAGCTTGGCACCAGACTTGTTATCTTGTTGTATTTGATAGTCTACCATTGGCTTGTTGCATTTGCAAGACTTATTTGTTTCCCTAAAAAAGAACACCATACTCTTTTGTGTTAACAGTCAACTATCTTTTCTAAACTTAATATTTTTGCTTGTTTTACCTTTTTTTTTTTTTTAATTATTTGACTGGATCCGCGGTTAATCCGCAACCGGTCCGTATTATCCGCTGATCCGTGGATGTGAGATCCGCTGATCCGTGGACCGGTAACGGTTTGATTTTCCATATCCGCAACTTTGACGGATTGGACACGGGTGACCCCTAATCCGCAATTGTCCGTCCGTTGCTCACCCCTAATTTTGCCCTTACATTAGGTTTCTGGTTAAATTCCTCTCTGGGTATCTCTGTGAATAAATTAACTAAGTTACAAGTAAAGTTGAGAAGACGGAGGTTTGATCACCTATTTTTTCTCAGAAGATTTGTGCATAATGTACATATTTTTAGTGTCGGATCCATGCTCGTATTTGGTAGATTTCTTCATTATTACCTCGTATTACTTTTGTTGTCTCTTTTATGTCTTTTATTACGTGACTCATTTGAAATCCATAGAAACGTATCTAAAATCTCTAAAGAAGTGTAGTATTATAGGCGGGGAACAACCCAAAACCAAATGAAGCGACCAATATGTAACTAAAACGGGAAAGAAAATGAAGAAAAACAGCTTGCTCAGTCCACATATGACAAGCGTACTAAGGGACACTGCCTTCATCTTGTAACAACAAGCAAAGAATCACTCGATTCTAATACATAAAAAATAAATTATGAGCAAAGCACAGAAACTAACATAGATTTAGCTTTGTTGGTTTTTTGGCCTATAGGGCCAACATGAGGGGAAAAAAAAAAGTTGCTTTTGGACTTGTCTTGGTCGATTTTTTTCCCAAGAAACTAATTGATTGAAAATTTTGGTAATTCAGATGAATCATTTGTTTTCAGATACAATGGTTGTGGATCTTCTGACGTTCCTGATTTGAAAAAATATTTTGGCAAAAGAATTTGATTATAGAGAATGTGATTATGCTTGTATTTATCAAAACTACTCTTTCTGACCAAGGTCAACCTTTGGCTTTGGTGGCAACTTAGTTGCCGGCTTGCCGCCTTATACAATTTAGGTGGAAACTCATTTTGGGGTTGCGATTTTTCTTTTTCATCGAGAAAAAAGACCGCCATAATGCTTGTACTTTTCAAGTATAGATAATAGCCCATTATCATTACCAACTCACTAATAAAGATGCGTGCACGGTACGAATGTCATTCCGTTTCAATACTTGTATACCGTATCATATCATTTCGAAACCTGTGAAACATATTGTTTATTACTGATTTAGTTATATTTTGGCAATACACACTAGTAAGGCTGCCAACGGGTACCCGATTACCCAGAAACGAACCGGACCCGGGTATATAGGATCCGGTTATGGGTCCTAAGATTGGAACCGTTAGCAAAATCACTACCCGGCGGGTAAGATCCGTTTGGAACCGATAAGTTTCGGGTCTTAACGGGTATTACCCGAAGGGTACCCGTCGGGTATCGGGTACCCGAATATATATGTTTTACTTGTTAATTTTACATAATATAGAAAGATTTAGTATAATTTAGTTCAAATATTTTTCATTTATCCTTCATATTCTTATGTTTAATCCTAATTAAAAAATTTGCATAGATATAATAATAATTTTATATGAAAAATTATTAGATTCAAGATAATATAGCAAATATAAAAGTAAAATATCAAAAAGTTTAGTTGATTTTCCAAGGACCCGATAAATACCCGGACCCGACATGTAATTAGTGTTTTTATCGGGTCCGGTTCCATCATTTTAGGAACCGGACCCGGAACCGTTAGGACCCAAAACCGATTAACATTACTGGTTCCGGTTCCGGGTAACACACTACCCGGACCCGATGGGACCCATTGGCACCCCTACACACTAGAGCAAAGTGAACTAACATAGTGTTAATCATGCTTCTGCATCAAAGAGCTTCAATCAACTTAAGCACAAAATATTATGTCCAACTCTTTCAACTTGATGCGAGTGAAGGAGTCAAATTGTATATTTAACAAATACCGTTGTTGATGGGAAAACACGATTTTATGGTTTTTGAGGAAAAGTGGAGAGTTGTGGCTAAGGCGGATCCTCAATTAAGAAAATTGTCAAAACCTTTAACAGATGTACTGCATGTGAGTACTTAAATTAAATAGATACATATGTATGACTCCGGCCTAAAAAAAGACAATGGACGTTCCTGAGTCAATTCAGTCACATAGAGGAATAAGGGTCGATCTGTAGGACGGAGGTTCAGAATTGCGTGTGACCAATATTGGTAATTGATGGATTTTAAATGTGTTGAGTTCTCCTTGTTGGAGAGTTCCACAAGTTTGATATTGATAGACTGTCATAAATTGGATTATAGTGAGCTCTGATCAGATTGATTGAGTTCCGTTCAGTTCCATCGAAGTATGGTAAGTTAAGTTATGAAATCGTAGGTTGATGAACCCATTTATATTACATAATTAATTAACACATTGATCTCCAGTAAGTGTGACGGTTTAAGAGGAGTGGAAGAATGAGGAAATGGGAAATCTTTGTTGAACCAGTTCCATTTTGCATGGGAGACTTAGTTGATTATCCATCCACTACTTCATTTACTTCTTCAATTGTTATCACAACTTACTCCCGTTTCTCATCGTGGATGTACTATTACATCGCACGAGTTGTAGGCCGCCAGACCAAAACCCTGGTGAATATCTCCCCATGTGACATGATTGATTTCTCATGTGAAGTCTGCAAAGCAGATGTGTATTTAATTGATCAATTGCTGACTTTTCTAGACTGTGAGTCTTAGCCTTGATGAGTTGAGTATGATTGTCGAATGTAATATTATGCTTTGTGAATCATCATCAATAAGGTTTCTGCTGGGAAAACAATAATGCTTAGACGTCGAGTCTAATAAATTGGGACATATTATTGTGCCAGGAGCAATGATACTCAAATGTTTTGAATTGATGAATGTCAGTCCGGTGAGATTGCTGGATTGATCATGGACTATGTATTCTGATATTTCAAGTATTTGACACAAAATCAAATAATGTTGAGTTATTATAGAACACTCATCCTCGATAGACCATGTCATGAGTTGTCAAATGACAAAGTAGATATTAGAATATTGGTAAATATTGGAAGAGCATGCGTGATAATTGACGATAGAGACATGGGTGGAACGAGACTTTCCTAAGTGCAAATATCTTTTGACGAACACCAATGCGTCTTGTCTAGGTTCTTGCTTTAACTCCATCATTGTTCGAAGTTCCTCAAATTTCCATGATGATAGAACGTCCACCAATTCTTCTGGATCGATATTTTCTTCTTCGGAGAGATGCGTTACTGGAGGTGCCTTGTTGGTGGTAATCTTTTCCGCATGAATCCATGTTCATCTGAAGATTATGTCATATCCTGGATCTTCCTTGATTATATAAACTTGGTTCTTCATCTTTAGAGTAATGTATCCATAAGCATCCATGGGCATTCCTTGATGGTCTTTGATTGAGATAGGAGAATGGGTAGATTTTGTTCGAGTGATCCATGTAGCTATAAGGGTTTTTAATGGAATAATATTGATGGCAATACCAACATCAATCAACTTTCTTTCAAATTTGTTTCCCTTGAGATTGACTGTACTAAGCAATCTCAGCCGTATATCTCTTTTTCTGTAGCCTACGATTCATGAGGCACCCCCAGGATGAATAAACATCTCCATGATACGACGTGATTAAGAGCATTAAAAATATCTTTCCTTTGAACCTTTGATAGATAAATAAATTCAATTATATGCTTCATTAAGGATTGAACTGCATTATTAACAGGTTTTTTAGACAACGTGAATGTCTCGACTAGAAGAGGATTTATGTGTACTCCATCAGTCACCAGATGAAATTCTCCTGATTCAACCTGCTCTTTGAAGATGTGCTTTAAAACTTTGCAGACACTTGTTGGATGATTGATGAATCGGTGAAAGAGACAGTACTTAGGATTCTCCATTTCCTCTTTAGTCGGTTCTCTTCTGAAAAATGGCAATTTGACTGCACCGTCTTGGATCCATACTTCAAGTAACTCGTTTACTTTTTCCATGGGAAGAGGAAAGCTTGATTTTGTCTGATCATCTCTTGCTTGTTTTGCTGACGCTGGGTCGGAGAATGTGCATTTCGGATTTGCTTATCTTTCCTTTTTTCCTTCGGAGGAGCTTTGAGTACTAGGGTCGCATGCTTGGGCTGCTATGCTTCTGGACAAGCATCCTTCCTGTTGCTTCCTTCAGCAACAACGTTCATGGAAAGTTAGATATTGTAATGCTTGTTAACAAGACGTGTGTTTCCGCAAGTATCACGAGGTTCCTAGATTTTTGTAGGTTTCTTCCTTTCCATCAAAGCAGGTGAATTGGTTGTTGATCGCTTAGCTGCTTCATAAAGTCCAGAGAAATTCTAAAAACAGATATTTTCCAATAAGGCTTTGTAGAACGGGATCATTCCGTTGATGCAAAAGTCCACAAGTTGTTGTTCAGTGACATTTGGATCATGACAATCCAAATCCTGGAATCTGAACCTTTTCACATAATCATTGGGGTGTTCATTTTTTTTCTAAAATATCCTTCCTAGACCGGAGAGGGTGACCTGTTCTGAAAAAAAAAGTATTATGTGCAAAAGGCGTTATCCATTTCGCCCCACCTGGCAAGGCTCTCTGGCGTGATGTTGTTGTACCATTTGTACGCTCTGCCTGTCAGGGACTCTAAAAATTCCTTCAGACGTATAATGTGCTTGTACTCATGCTCACCGAATGACTCCAAGAATCGTGAAATGTGCTCCAGATCATTGCATGTTCCATCATAAAATGTGAATGTTTGTAGAAGTGTAACCTTTGGGAAGAGGAACTCTCTGTACATCAGAGGGATATGAAGGTTCATGACGGTGGACCGATGATGTCCTAAAAAAGAAGGAGGGTCATATGAATAAAAGTGTCTAATGATGTCAATAAATAAAACATTTTAATAGCACGAATATCCTAATGTGTAAAAATAAAATAAAACTTGAAATAGACTTTATTCTTCAAGGGTATATTTATCAAACCAACTTAAATATAATAGTCTCACAAATCATACCCAGTAATTTAATTTGATAAAATTTAGAAAGTTTTTTTAAACACCTACACAATGATCGTATCTCGTAAGTACAAATATTTGTTTTTCTAGAACTTTTTATGCCTTCAATTGTTTTAGAAATTTTCTTCTTTTTTTTATATTGTGCAGATATTATCCACATATTTTTTTAGAGTACAACTTTTATTCAAATTATATTTTTGGTGTGTAGATATTATCCAAATTTTTTTTTAGTGTGCAACTATTATCCTCTTGTTTTTCTAGTGTGCCGCTATTAAACTTCCATAATTGTTTGTTAAACTTCCACAATTGTTTATGCTATAGTTTGGACATCATTAAAGGAGCTAAAAAAAATTCTCCTTTGATTCCATAATTTGTGTTGTATATATACTCAATTAAATATGTGCAAAAAAATATCCACAATCAGTCAAAATCAGGAAAACGAGTTTAGAAAATGGTTTTCTAAGATGACAAACACATTAATATGAAGTTGTGTAGAAGATATCCACAACTAGAATCCGTGCAGGAAATATCCACAAAAAAATATATACAGAAAATATCCACAACTAAAAAGTTATTTTGGTCTTCTTGTAATGACAATTATTACAAGATTACAATTATTACAAAATTACGAGAATAATTTGTATAATTGAAGACCCATGTTTTCTCGAGTCATAAGAATAATTAACCAAAAGGAAATATTCATAATTTGTTCTAAATATGCCATTACAGTACCTTGTAATGATCTTTATAAAAAATCATTAATCGTCGTTAAAATATAATATTGTTGATATTTACTACATTTTATTAATTTATTGTTTTTTTAATTTTCTTATCATGAATGAAAATTGTTGTTGGCAAATTATAGAAGTTTTTTGAATTTAGTAATGGGGAGGGATCGGCTCACAGAGTTCAAATGACAGAGATTGTCACATCCCAAGGATATAGAGATTTCTGACGGTTGAGATTAAAATAAAAAAAACACGGTTAATGATTAGTATCCACGACCCGGTGAAAACTTCACAAATATCTTTTCTTTTTATCTCTTTCTTACATCAGACAGCTTCTCCTTCCTTCTCCGCAACAGGAGAAGTCAAACCCAGTCTTTGATGAAGTCCTTGATTTCTTTCACTACAGAAAACTGAGAAAAATTTAGAGTACCAAAAGTGATCCTGATTTTTTCTTACTGAGATAAACCTTTTTTTATTTTTATTTTTTGAAACCCATTTTTAGGGTTTTCATTTGGGGATCAGGATATTGGGTTTTATATTTAGAGACTCTAATGTCATAGATAAACAATTCGATCCATTAGTTTTTTTTGTTTGTTTGTTTTCTTTTGAAATTCTGAAACCCATTTTTAGGGTTTTGATTTGGGGATCATGATATTGGGTTTTATATTTTAGAGAATCTAATGTCTTAGATAAACTATTCGATCCATTATGCTAAGATTTCATTTCTCTTGTTCTTCAATCGAATTAATAAACTTATAATTATGTTGGTTCACTGGATTATGTTTTAAATGTAGAATTTATAGGATTCTATATTTCTACTACATTCAGTTCCAGCAATAACTGGTGGTGTTAGATAAATAATTATACTGAGTTGTTTGATAAAGTATACTGAGTGCCCATTTAATTGCAGAAAAGCAACAAAAATCAGATCATTCTCTGAAAAACTGGAAATATATTGGCAGACATGATGTTAGAAAAGAGTTCAACAATCCAAAATCTTATATTGAGGGAATATAAACCATTCATTTCTTCCCCAATAATTATTCTCATGATAAATTTTCGACATTTTAAGATTTTTCCAATTTCCATAGTGAACAAAATAAAAGCTTCATCAACTGATGAACTTTGATCTCGATGGAGTATTACAAAAAGTGGAAGAAGGAACTAGGAGGAGATAAAAGATAGAAAAAAAAAAGTCAAAAGTTTGTTACATACCAAATCGGATTGTGGGTTACTCTAAAAATACGCTTGTTTTGTCGATTCATCGTAGCCATTCAAAGTGATAATAATCAACGGCCGTGGGAGTCTGTGACAAACTAAGTGAAACCAAGACTGTGAGCCGATCCCGCCCCTTTAGAGCTTCTCCAACGGTGAAAGTGGATCTTTCATATGTGACATCACTTTTAGGACATCTTCTAGGTAAAAATTCTTATATAGTAGGAGAAAATAAATTTTATCTCCAATCCATAAAATGTTGTATCATTTATTTACTTAATTGTAGGCATATGATTGGTTAAAATTATTGATTTTTTTGTTTTTAATGGTTTTTATTAACAAAAATGTGACTAGAATGGGAATACATCCTCTAAGTGAATGTCTAAAACTAGAGGTTGACTTAGAGGATGTCTAGCTTTTTTTTTTCCCACATCATTCTCGCATCAATCGGTTAGAGACTATTTTTTATAAAAATTATTGTGTATCCTATACGGATGAATATTTTTTTTTTACACACATTCCATTGGAGAAGGTCTTAGTAATTTACCAAATTTTATGGAAAGATTTTCACCACTGACTATTAGACAGGCAATCCCCATCGAAGTTGGTCCCCTGTAGTAGTTTTGACTCTTTGAACTAACTTAAACGAGCCGCCATCTTTGACCTAGAGGCCCATGAAAATGTTCAAAATAGCATATACCTTGATGGCACACATGATTTAGACTTCACTGAAGCAATCTGCATCAATTTGTCTGACCTTTCTTAAGTTTTCCAATATTGCCTCCTCCTCTGCCACAAATTAATGGGTCTATCCGTCACTCAAGATTCTTAATATTCAAACAGGACCTACTAGAACTAACATGATATAGAGAGTATAGCTCGAATCACGTTTCTTGTGGACATCCCTTACTGCACAACTTGAATGATTACTAATCAAAAGAATGGGGCTGCTTATATTGATTTGTATTTCTCCTTTGATTTTTCGTCGATGTAAGAAATTTATCAAGAGAAACCAAACAAGAAAGGCCTGTTTAATTTTTGGGACCACGAAAACTCAACCTACTCTTGCTCTTCAATCTTCATGCATGTATATCATAAATCTATTACTTACTTATTTTAATCAATAAAAGAAATCTATCAGCTACTCAAGAAACTTCATTCCTAACATAAATCTATTACTTACTTATTTTTATCCATAAAAGACATCTATCAGATACTCGAGAAACTTCATTCCTAACCAATGGGTTTCCATGGCAAATCCTCAACAAATCCTCATCTTCATTCTTCGAACATTTTCTTTCAAATCATCACGATAGTACTATCATTAGTTCTTCCCAGTCCTTCAAACTCAATCTCCTTCAACTTCCCAAAATTCCAACCAAATGATCCTCGAATAAGTTTCCAAGGAGATTCAATGAGGAAGAGTAGCGTCATTGAAGTCACCAGGACAGATGCTAATCTTTTAACTAATCTTAATGGTAGTGTAGGCCGTGCCATTTACTCAGAAGCTATACAACTTTGGGATGCAACCACTGGAAGGCTGACAGACTTTGATACACACTTCTCGTTTATCATTGATGGGCATAATGAGACTACTGCTGCCGACGGTTTAGCTTTCTTTCTTGCACCTTTTGGGTCTATGCTTCCTTCAGATTCGTGGGGTGGAGCTCTCGGCTTATTGACTAGGAACGTAGCTGAACAGAACTTGGCGGCAAATCAAGTTGTTGCGGTCGAGTTTGATAGTTTTAAAAACGAATGGGATCCAAGTGCTGATCATGTCGGTATCAACGTAAATTCGGTAGTATCTGTGGCTACCAAGTCACTCCCAGATGGTAGTATAAGGGATGGAAGAAAAGCTAATGCTTGGGTAAGTTATAATTCTGATACAAAAAACTTGAGTGTTCTTCTAAGTTACGGTGATAGTTCAGTATTCGATGGGAGTACTTCTAGTTTGTCAAATGTTGTTGATCTAAGCAAGGTTCTACCGGAGCAGATTACGGTTGGATTTTCAGCATCCACCGGCGTCTTTTTTGAAGATCATAAAGTCCTTTCCTGGCAATTCAATTCCACTTTAGAGTTAATCTGATTGTCATCTGATTTGTGCATACACCGAAGTGGTTTTGTTTAATAAGTGTTGTAAGTTAAAATTTGGTTCTAATCAACTGTATGCTTCAGTTATTTGGTTTATGTATGTATGTGTGTGTGTATTGTAAGAGTCATGAGGAAACTCTGAAAATTAAAATAAGAAGAAGATGAAACTAGAGAGGTTATCTCATTTGTGCAATTCTTCTGATGGCTATCTTCCTTCTTATATATCTTTGAGTTATTTTCCGTTTGGCGCGCACATTTCAGTATAGTGTTTGAATCGTCAATTTTTCCTATGATAGTTTTGGGTCGCTTCCTCCATGATGTTGACATTCCAGTTTTTTAACTGTGAATTAAGCAAAAATTCAGTTACCTCAAAAATTAAATACAATCTTGACAAGGTGTAAATAGGGTCTTTGATTATGTAAGATTTTTAACGCCACGATTAGGAATTCATCATCCTCTGGTTTTGGCTCGCAATATCATACGACCTAGCCGTCGACTGTTACGAGAGTGCAACTAATTTTTTTAAATAAAAAATTTATCAATAGTCTTAATTCTGTCAACATCATTCAAGGATTTGAACAACCGTTGAACAGGTTGTGTGACCTGGTCCGTCTCTTCCCTATTTTCACATCCACTGATGGTAAAATAATCCATTGAAGATGGCCATAACTAGTACAACCGTTGACACGGTGGGAG
Source organism: Papaver bracteatum (assembly GCA_023529315.1). Classification (NCBI taxonomy): domain Eukaryota; kingdom Viridiplantae; phylum Streptophyta; class Magnoliopsida; order Ranunculales; family Papaveraceae; genus Papaver; species Papaver bracteatum. Next base: position 25,376 of record JAJJWX010003487.1, read on the forward strand.
GGCCGACCAACATAAAAAAAAAACACATTTCTAAGGCCAAGAACACATTTCAAAGCTTTCAAAAATTAGTATCAGTTAACAAAATCACATTAACTACGAACAATGGGCTATCATATTACTTATCACCGATTCACCATGCCCATGAGTTTACATGAGGCCATTTAACATTTAAGAAACCTACAGAAGGTGAGCCAGTTAGGATAACAGTTCCAGAGCAGTAAACATCACAGAGAAGATGCACTAAGCTACTCACTTTTTTTGAATGTAAGACAAAAGCAACAAAACCTGAGTAACATACTATACTGAGTGCACCTCTGCCTGCAAATATTTCTTCTGATGAGGATGTGGATGAGGAGTAAGGAGTACTTGAAATAGCTGAGATGCTTCCGATGGTTGATTCAAAGTTGAGTTACGCGGAATAGTTCCCCCTTCATTTGTTCGTGATAGATAAAACACAAATTTCGAAATACAGAATCACATAAATATATCACCACAATAAGAGAAATCAAGAAGCACATAAATGCCAATTTCATAATACCCCAGATTCAACTTGTGCAGTCCACCGAAGTGTATATACCTCACAATTATATTAGCACGATGGTCAATATAAAGGAAAAGAATGACTCAAGAGGTCAAAGTCGAACCACATTGTCACCATCAGCCGAAGCCTGAAGTAACATGATCACAAGCTGAAACTCTAGCAACGCAATCCTGTTGACGAGAATCACGAGATATGAAATCAATCATCTCACGCGGCTGTAATGATTTGCATCTCAAGGTAGTCCTATCAGTAAGCAACACGATAATGTAATCTGGCACACTTTGATGAATCTTGCATACACATGAATCCCCTTCAATTCTTCACCAAGTGGAGCACAAACAGGGAGAGTACACTAAGAGACAGTCATGCTAAATTTAACTCCTTCAATTTCTCGTCTCTTCCAAGGACCCAAGGCTTCTACTGCATTCCCAATTTGACAATACCCAAATATCATTGCATTCCAAGAACACTGGTTCATCAAACACTTTAAGAGCATCACTCACAAACCCAAACTTCGAATACATATGAATCTAAGCAAGACCCAAGTTTCAGAACCCAACACTGTACATTCTTTCCATCAACTATATCCCCACAAGCTTTTAAAACAACAGGAAAAGTATAAAAATCAGGACAAACTCAAGACGGTGATGTTATCGACAATAACAATAAATAGCTTAACGCAAACAACAAATTTCTAAACAGATCTCATTGCACAAGAACCCTTGTTATGCGAGAAGAAGAGCATGGAGAAGTTTGTCAGAACTTCTGATTTGTCATTGTTCCAATTTGCTTTATTTTAAGCTCTGATTTGATTAATTTGATGAAATAGACAAAATTGAGAGAAAAAAATGATTTTTGAATTAATGTACACATCAATGTAATCTGAAGGTTTTGATAGAAATTTCGATGAACATGTGATTGGTAATCTGTTTATTCCGAACTTAGAAAAAAAGCATTCGATCTTTGATTAATGGCGGATCTGCTGGTGCTGGAGGTGCTTCTGATGGCGGAGGTGCTGATGGTGGTAGTAGTGGTAGCAGAGGTGATGCTGGTGTTGGTGGTGGCGGTGGTGGTGGTGGAGGATCTATCGGTAAAAGATGGTGGTGGATCTGTGGATGGTTTGGTGACGATGGGAAGAAAATAAAGAAGAGAATATGATACGATTCAGCTGGAACTGACGAAAAAAAGATAAGAAGTGAAACAAAAGATAAGAAGGAGGGGTATTTTCAGGAAGTGACGAAAAAAAAAGCTACGGAATTCGAATTTCACAAAAAAAAATGAATATTTAACAAAAAAGTGGCCATAGAAGGGTCTCCCTCCCTACGGGCCCTCCGGTCGGTCGGCCCAACAAGTAGTAGTCTCTTGCGAATAGTAGAACGTATAACATAAATCATTCAGAATTGGACGACACAATCTCTTTCGCATATCTGTCCCCTTTGATTTTTGGTCGAAAAGAGATGATCCTTATTAGAATGAGCAATGCACAAAAACAACAAAGAGTGAACATTGTACAAAAAAAAAAAAAAAAAAAAAAGAGTAGCAGCCTTAGATTTTTTATTTTGTGGGAATGTTAAATATGCCCCTATTATCCATGGACTTTTCACAAACACCCTTCAGGAGGGCTGAATATCCTTTAACAAGTTAAAGATCATTTTTAACCTCCACTTTATTTAATATATGTCCGAATATATATTTCAGTTTCAGTTATTCGTTTTAGAGAGAGAAAAAATAAAATTAACTTCAAAATTCAGAGCTCAGATTAGTGACAGAGAGAAATTTAGACATGCAATTTAGAATTTAGTTAATTCAGAGTTAGGTTTTTGTTTAATCTCCGTTCAAGAATAGGATTCTCCATTGATTTCTTCTTGAATCGATATATTTGATGCAGTTTCAGATCAACATCAACGAGATTCTTCATTTAATCTTCAACTGAGTTCGAAATCGTTTTTCAGCGAGTTCGTTTTTTTCAATTCAACTTAATCAGAAGTTTTTCCACTGTTACGAAGATCTACTTCAGTTTTGAATCAGCGAGATTCATTGAATTTGAAGATCTACTTCAGTGAAGCTTGATTCGTTACTGGATTTTGATTGAATCATCGATTGCATACATATTACGAAGCTTGGTTTCTTCTCATTCACTTTTACGAAGCTTGATTCGTTAATTGATTTTGATTGAGTCATCGATTGGAGACATTATACGAAGCATGATTTACTTAAAATTAAATCTCGTTAACATGTTAGATTTACCTTTTAGCTCTAATATTTGATTTGTTTTAACATATTGTTTACTTTTTTATCTGAATAATGTAATGTACAATTTGTTTTATACAACAATGTAGTTGATTTTTTAGCAAATTGTATTTCTTTTGTGTAATATTATGCCTTGAAGATTAGAGCAACAATACAGTTTGATTATTGTTGTAATTTCATTGTTACACAGAAGAATTACGACAATATAGTTTGATTATTGTGTTTTTCATATGTATTGTTGGTGGTTTTTGTTTTTTTGATACAACAATGTAGTTGTTGAACCTGTTACAGATACAACAATTCAGTTTTTGATGTGTATGTTTTATCTTTTTCCACTGACTGCCATGAATATACTTTTCACGAGGGGCGCAGCCCCGAGTGATTTGCGTCATGACGAGAATTTAAGCTACATGACATGCTGAATCACATATTGTATCTCAGGACATGCCGTAGGTTATATTTTTGTTGTCCAACAATATAGTAGTTCAACCTGATTGCCTTATGTTAGTGAATACAAGCAATGTAGCTTGTCAATCCGTTTATTGCTAGGACTCAGTAGTACCACCGAAAAAGCAATCTCAGGACATGTTGTAGGTTACATTTGAATGTCAATGTATCTTGTCAATTGCAAACACATATTGAATCTCAGGAGAACTTGTCCAATTTGCTTTCAATCCTGAAAACAACCTGTTGTAGTTGGTTGTAGTTTTGGAAACAACTTTGGTTTGTTTCTTTCATTTATATAGAATGTCGTTTATATAGAATCTTAGGATAAATTGTCTAAGTTTTTTCCAATTATGAAAACAACCTGTGGTAGATGCTTCTAGTTGTGGAAACAACTTGGGTTGGTTGCTTTTAATACTTTCTATAAACAACCTGAGGTAGTTGCTTCTAGTTGTGGAAACAACTTGGGTTGGTTGCTTTCAATACTTTTTATAAACAACCTGTGGTAGTTGCTTCTAGTTTTGGAAACAACTTTGGTTGGTTGCTTTCAACTTGTATCTTATTATCCTTTGCAATTTACTGATTTTCTTCTATTTGCAAGGTAAATATGGTTGTCGCAGAGATCAACTTTTACAACTTAAGCATCTCTCATGTTATCTATGAATCAACTACCTTCAAGGAGATGCAAAGTCTTGTGTTGCGTTCTTGTAGTATTCTTTCTCAAGACCCTTATGTGATTATTTCTGATGTTAATAGTGTACTTCAAATCATTCGGTCTGATTTAGATTTGAATTTTCTTGTTATATACTGCCAAGCTAAGGGAATACAAGTTTTGAAGCTCAATGTTCAATTCGAAACTCCTTATTCTTCTTCCTCTTCATGTGTTTCTTCTTCTTCAGCTTCTTCAAGTTGTGTTTCAACTAAAGGTTTGGGTTTTGTTGAAGACACGACTGATGACGTTTTAATGAATCAATTATCCACATGAGAACCAAAAAAATGTGATGCTTGGGCTGGAATTCTTACCGGTGTTGGTCAGATGTTTGAGGGAGGGAAAGATGAAGTTGTTGATATCTTGTTGAAGTATCAAGTGGAGAGTGGGTACAAAGTCAATCCTGAGAAGACTGATCGGAAGCGTTATACAGTTCATTGCCTTTTCAAAAGAAAAAGGATGTAAGTGGAGGTTCCACTCTTCTTTGGCATTTAAAGGCAGCCATGATTTTAAGTGCAAGACTTTTATATCGGAGCATTCTTGTGGTTTGGCTTGCTGTGATCCTTCAAAGCTTCGAATGACAAAGAATTTTATAAAGAACATTATAAAAGAAGATACTAGAGTTTCAGGTAAGCAGAAAAAAGCCGCAGACATTCAAGATTTGTTTTCCAGGGAGTATCAAGTTGACCTCACCTACTGTCACATGCCCATTTAATCGCCTAAAATTTTCACGGGACATGACCGGCAATACTATGTGGTTCAGTGAATCAACTTCACCCACAAGTACTCAGCCTTGCACACTTGCATCAAAGTATGCATCTGCCTTCACTCATAAGGCAATACGCAACGGAAGTCTTTTCTTCTTTCTCTCTAACTCTTCATGCCCCCATAAGCATAAGAGGTTCTGCCATGCACTTCAACAATTCTCACACAAACCAGCAACACAATGAACACAAAGACATGACACAATGAACCCATTTTATTGTATCAAAGGAAGATTACAAACTCGTCCATCACATGGACCAAAAACAGGCCATTCACCCTCTTGGTGAATGCCTAACTCTCTCAAACATGAGACTAACTCTCTCCTATGTAGCCTACTGATTTTACTACTCCTTAGGACTATTTATACAGTGGTTACAATGGCCAAAACCGTGCACAACACTTGCACACGCATGGGATAGCCATGTGTCCCATCAGGTAGTTTCTATAACCGCCACCTTACTTTTCAACCGCCACCTTTTGTGTTGTCAAGCCAACAGATGCCACATCTGTTCTTGGTGGTTAGAAACACTCCCACACGGTTATAAATTCTCCTATAACCGTTCTCCTTCATCTCACATCATTGGCATGCTTGTAAAGATCATAACCAACTTGTAACCGTCACTTGAGCCGTATTGCACCACTTGTTGCGCCATACTAGATTCTGCCTTGCTCCAACGTTTAGCTCTCTTGGCCCTGCATGTTTATTACTCTAAACTCATGCATGGAAAATTATTAAGCTTCCATCATCGAGGCCAACTCCTTAATCTCACTCTAGTTACTTGTGCGTCATATATGCTTCACTTTGCCAATTAGCTTGACAATAGCAATGCAACTCTTGCATTACCAACTTGTTTGCACTGTTCAAACTTTGGCCATGCCTTGAATCAATGAATAGACTAACTCTTAGTCTATTCCACTCTTCTTGCATCATCCTTGAGTTTGGGCCAACTCAATTCCATGGATATGCATCGATGCCAACATCACATGTTGCATCTGTCAACTTTGGCCATGTCTTGCCTTTCCTCAATGAAGCCTTATTATGTCGGCCAATAAGATTCATTCCTTAGCCAAATGTATTTACAATGTAGCGCCACTCTTGCACTTCATTGGCCCTGTAGGGTTATGCCATTCTTGACACTTGACAGTCTATACAGTATACCGCTATTATGGCTTCACAATGCGCCATTACGGCTGAACACTGACTTGTCCTGCAACTCTGTAACGCATCATCATTATGCGTCACTTGCAGCACCGCAACAAACCTCCCCCACCTAATCCGTTCAACGTCCTCGTTGAACGCAACAAAGTATACTCGTTATACTTGTTCTCTGGCCTTGTACGCTTCTAAGTTCTTCTTAGAAATCAGCAAACTTTGTTTAGCCTTCATCTTTGCCAAAACTTTTATGCCTAGTACCAAATGCCATCACTTAGCTTACTGCCTTGCCATTGATCCTACTGACTTGTACTTTGTTGTTACGTCGCGACCGCTTTCAACTCCATCTCATATCATATATCAACACCCAAATGCAAACTGGAAATTCTTCTTGCCAACTCCCTGAATTAGACTTGAATTTCACTTGAATCATTTGTGCCTAAGTGTACACAATCAATGATTCCTCCAACTGATCATAATGATCATTACCATAGTCTTACGCCTTCATTCTCCGACTTTAGTTGCACCACGCAACTTAACAGGACTTATACAAGACTTGGCCTTAAGCTTCAATCATGTTGCGCCTTCTCCAAACATGCTATGCCTTAAGGTATGCACTTCATGATTTCATACCATTCTTGGTATGCGCCTCAACCTCTGGCTTTTGCTTCACTTTGCAAACATCAGCACCTTCACTATATTTGGCCTTCAAATCATGTTGCAAACTTCACCTTCTCGGACTCGCATCATTTGTATGCCAAAGAACCAGCGCCTCGCTGTTCTTGCATCGTCAAAACACCTTGATTGAAATGCATGACTTTGGTATAGTCATGACTTAGGATACCCCTAACATTAGACCGCCTTCCCAGAGACCAGGCATCCTCTTCACGCACCTTTGAAACCAGCACTTTAGGCATCACTTGCTCTTTCAAACTGCTACGCTTTAACGTAGTGGAAAAACAACATCATGTTTTCCTAGCAATGAGTTACTCTTAACTCATTTACTTGATGGACTTACATCTTCATTCTTGCTGCGTTACTCCATGATATCGCTGCCATATGCCGTCGCACTTCCACATAACTCTCAACAGCAAACTCGACTATGCCACCAACTCCTCTATTTGCTTCTTTCACTTTCAGCGTCTTCTATTGCATATTTTGGCTTAATATGCTATGTAGCATCTTCCACGCGAATTAGCTTTACTTTGAACGAAAGAGGCAAGATCTTTCACTTCAAATACCCTCATTCACTACTACCTTACATAGAGAGACTTCATTCCAACACCAAGGTCCACTCGACCCAAACTGAAAGTATACTCAAAATTGAGAAAATACTCACGCCAACTGATTGCAACTTGTAAGACCTAACAAGCCTTGCAATACTGACTTCAACTTCGCTTCTAAGCAACAAAGGAAGCGAGACAGCACCTACTGTCCCCAATGTAGCAATTCACTTTGCCACATGCACTCTTCCAACTATCAACTTTCTTATGCGACTCCCATAACGAAGCATAATATAATTGACACTTAGTTGAATACTCCTTTTAGACTGATGCCATCATTTTGCTTTAGCTTTCATGAAGATTTTTTCAAAAATGACCTCATGTCATTCTTATGCATCACCACTACTGTGTCCTTATTTTTCCATGCATCTATGAGTCGCCTAATTTTGCATTTCCAACCGCATCATACATCTTGGCCATGCCCAAATCTCATTTGGCGCATGCTACTACTGCATACATGCTATGCCAATTAGCACTCAATTCTTGACACAAACTTGTGCACCTTTGCACAACTCGAACGGACTTAACTTGGTGATTATGAGCATCACCATAGAGCTCAGCAAGTCATATCACTCAATGACTTCTGCGGACAATTATCTTGGACAATATTAATAAGGCACAATCCTTGCAAATGAGGCGCCACTGCCTACGTTCCATGAAGCAAGAATTCCGCGTTCTTCTTCAAACTTGGAACTCATTTTTACTGCCCATGCACATCTGGAAACTCTTGTCTTTACCCTCCGCCAAAATCAACTTGAGTAGCAACAATTGTTGATTTGCAGTTGACAAGAACATCCGCTTGTGGTTATGATCAATTGCAGGTCTTTGGACACCCTTGTCCAAGCATATTGATCCCACTCATAAACCAGGTGCAAACACACTCCTTGTGCTCATCTAGCATCAACCAAGAACTCTTTGCAAACGCAAGACCGTGGTGTATCGGTTTTCCCCTAACTTGCGCTTCTGTCTTCAGCCTTTCAATAAGCTTTATGCTAGATAAGAATTGGCCATCCAATTCTTCTTTTATGGCATCACAATTGCCACAAAAATGCTGATTCACAATCATACTTTGCATTACCACCAAGGTACATGCAATCAAGAGAGATAACTTTAATCTTCCAACCAACTGGCTACGATGAAAACATCTTCAATCTATCGCATAGATATGTTCTTCATCTTCTTTTCCCCTGCAAAGGCCATTAACTTCTTTGTATTCCGGAATTTCCCCTAAAATTCCCATTACCTTTTGTAATGTACTTGTTACTGATAACACTACGAAATTATGCATTCCTAATGCATTATCTTCGCATACTTGTGAGAAACATGGACTTTAACACCTAACTTCCACCATAGAAGTCAGCATACTCCTTAGTTTTGTCATGAAAACACTTGAAAACCCGGTTTCCAATGATTCTTGCACGTTCGTCTAACACTTTGGGATGGAATTTTGACACCTTTGTCATAAACTTTCAAGGCCTGCTGCTACTTCAAGCTTCAAGTTCATTCCAATTGATCTTTCCACACAAGACCAACTTCTTCTAGTCTCCATACTAGTGAAACCCAAACAATTCACCACTGAATTCGACAAACAAATGACACCAACTTGAGTAAAAAAAGAGAAAAATCAGCAAATGTGTCCTCTAACACAGCTCTGATACCAGCTTGTCACATGCCCATTTAATCGCCTAAAATTTTCACGGGACATGACCGGAAATACTATGTGGTTCAGTGAATCAACTTCACCTACAAGTACTCAGCCTTGCACACTTGCATCAAAGTATGCATCTGCCTTCACTCATAAGGAAATACGCAACGGAAGTCTTTTCTTCTTTCTCTCTAACTCTTCATGCCCCCATAAGCATAAGAGGTTCTGCCATGCACTTCAACAATTCTCACACAAACCAGCAACACAATGAACACAAAGACATGACACAATTAACCCATTTTATTGTATCAAAGGAAGATTACAAAACTCGTCCATCACATGGACCAAAAACATGCCATTCACCCTCTTGGTGAATGCCTAACTCTCTCAAACATGAGACTAACTCTCTCCTATGTAGCCTACTGATTTTCCTACTCCTTAGGACTATTTATACAGTGGTTACAATGTCCAAAACCGTGCACAACACTTGCACACGCATGGGACAGCCATGTGTCCCATCAGGTAGTTTCTATAACCGCCAGCTTACTTTTCAACCGCCACATTTTGTGTTGTCAAGCCAACAGATGCCACATATGTTCTTGGTGGTTATAAACACTCCCACACGGTTATAACTTCTCCTATAACCGTTATCCTTCGTCTCACATCATTGGCATGCTTGTAAAGCTCATAACTAACTTGTAACCGTCACTTGAGCAGTATTGAACCACTTGTTGCGCCATACTAGATTCTGCCTTGCTCCAACGTTTAGCTCTCTTGGCCCTGCATGTTTATTACTCTAAACTCATGCATGGACAATTATTAAGCTTCCATCATCGAGGCCAACTCCTTAAGCTCACTCTAGTTACTTGTGCGTCATATATGCTTAACTTCGCCAATTAGCTTGACAATAGCAATGCAACTCTTGCATTACCAACTTGTTTGCACTGTTCAAACTTTGGCCCTGCCTTGAATCAATGCATAGACTAACTCTTAGTCTATTCCACTCTTCTTGCATCATCCTTGAGTTTGGGCCAACTCAATTCCATGGATATGCATCGATGCCAACATCACATGTTGCATCTGTCAACTTTGGCCATGTATTGCCTTTCCTCAATGAAGCCTTATTGTGTCGGCCAATAAGATTCATTCCTTAGCCAAATGTATTTACAATGTAGCGCCACTCTTGCACTTCATTTTCCCTGTAGGGTTATGCCATTCTTGACACTTGACAATCTATACAGTATACCGCTATTATGGCTTCACAATGCGCCATTACGGCTGAACACTGACTTGGCATGCAACTCTGTAACGCATCATCATTATGCGTCACTTGCAGCACCGCAACACCTACCATCAAGCATATCGTAAACTGAAATTTTGCAAAGAATATATTTCGGGAGATGATATCAAGTCGTATTCTGATTTCTTTTGGTATGAAGAAGCAATCAAGCGTTATAATCCTGGAAGCTCCATCAACTTTGAGTTTAATGCTGAAAACCGACAATTTGAGAGGTTTTTCATTTCTTTCGAATCTTGCATCACAGGGTTCAACAAGTATTGTCGTCCTATACTGATAATAGATGCTACGTTTCTTACTGGAAAGTTCAGGGGTGGTCTTATGGTAGCTTGTGGGAAAACTGGAAACCAAGGTATTATGCATCTTCTTTACTATTTTATTTTTATTTTGTATTATTTTTATGACAAACCTTTTGGGTAGAAATCTTTTGTAGCCAACTATATGTAATTTCACAACCTCAACAAACCTTTTAGGTTTATATTTTTGTGAACAAACTCAACAAATTTTGAACAACCTCAACAACAATGAAAACAACTAGCACAAGTTGCCTCCAAAATATGGAACCAACTTGTGCTAGTTGTTCTCATTCTTGTAGTTTGGCTTTTATATTTTAGAGGCAACTTGTTCCAGTTGCTTCCATATCCTGGAGATAACTTGTTCTAGTTGATTCCATTCTTTTGGAGACAACTTGTCGTGGTTTCTTCCACTGTGTAATTCGAAACATGCTACTCATTTTTTTTGTTTTTTTTATTTGCAGAGATATTTTCACTTGCCTTTGGGATTGTTTCTGCCGATAATAGTGATAATTGGCGTTGGTTTCTGGAAACTTTGAAGGGAATTGTCGATGTTGATCGTCCGTTGACCATTATATCTGATCGTGGAACTGGACTTTTGAACATTGTTCCTAAAATATTTTTGTATGCTTTTCACTCGTATTGCTCATACCATATGAAAGCAATATTCCAGTTGTCAAAGGAAAGAGTAGACAGACTGCTATTAAGTTGTTTGAGAAATGCTACAGTGCTGTCACCAAGGAGAAATTTCTGAAGGCAGTTTCAAGCATGGTCTATCTGAAGATTTTCTCTGTTATTGAGTGGATGAACAAGATCCCAATGAAGAATTGGGCTTCTCATGAGTTTCCTGGGGAAAGGTATGGAGAACTTACATCCAATATAGTTGAAAGCTTTAACAGCTTGATTAGGCACGAAAAGCGACTAAAATCCATTGAGTTGATTGAATGTATTCGTGCTCGGACAATGTAGACAATATGGAAGAGGAAGGTTGAAGCTAGCAGCTGGACTAAAATACTTACCCCTAAGATGCAAGCATGGTTAGACAAGAGGATAACTGACTTTCGTAGATACAAGGTGCGTAGAGCTATTGAAAAGGTATTTGAGATAATAACTAGTACTGCGAAGCATACTGTTGACTTGGACTCGCAGACCTGTACTTGTCACTAGTGGCGGAAACACAGCTTCCCCTGTAGTCATTCGGTGAAAGCTATGGTGAAGATTGGTGAGGAGGAGGTGTACAAGCACATCTCACCTTACTACACCGCTGAATGCTACATAGGTTTGTACTCAAAACCTATATATCCATTCCTGATGGTGACAAGCCTGATGAGATTTCTCGTATCAAATACGTCATGCCTCTCCCTGTTGGACCACATGTTGGAAGGCCAAACTATGTTCGTAAACGCAGTTACCGTGAGAAAATACGCAAGAAGAGAAGGTGTGGTCGATGTGGAATGCTTGTATACCATAATCGTAGAACATGCCGTAGTGCTCCATTGGCCCCTCTCCCACCTTTATTCAAGAATCAGTCTAGGATTGGAAGGTTCTACAGGATGATGTTCCTATGAAATCTCTCAACTGCATTTGTTCCAGTTTGTTTTATGTTTTTCTGAACCTTTCTTTCATGTTTTACTGAACTTTTTGATTCATGTTTATATGAACTTGGTTTTGTCTTTAATTTTATGGTGTATTTGTTATGAAACCAGTTATTATTCTTTAGTTTGTTGCAGGGTCTGTAATTTTTTATTTTTTTTTCATGGAAATTTTGTTGGTTATGGCTACAGATTTGAAGGCAAGTTGTTCTAGTTGAAGGAAACTTTTACTAGTTCCTTCTTTTTTATGGAGACAATTGTTGGTAGTTGCTTCCATGTTGGGAACAACTTCTGCAAGTTGCTTCCACATATGCAGACATCTTTTTGCTAGTTGCTTCCATTTCAGTTCTTGTATGATTTTTTTGGTGACAACTTTTATTAGTTGCTTCCATTTTTGGAACAAACTTGAAGCAAGTTGCTTCCATACATGGAGACAACCTGAGCAAGTTTCTTCCATTTAAGTACACAACTTGAGCAAGGGTTTGTCTGTATTTTTTATCAATCTCCCCTTTTACCCATGCATACCTGCAACCATACATAAATATTGCGTCACTTGATATAATCAAGGGAAATAATCAAAGCATTCAAACAAATGTTAAGAAGTGTACTTTAATAATTAGATAATACCAAACATTGTTTTACAACCAATAGCAGTTTGTAGTTCAATCAGAATAATACTAATAAATGTAGTTCAATCACGGAATAATACTAATAAAATACCAACATAATGTTTTACTAGATAATACTAACAAGAACAAATATTTCCCTTTCAATTAGTTCTATTAAGAGTATATTACCAATTGTCCAAAAGCTGTTCATTTTTGATGCTTCCATTCATTAGTGTCATTCAAGATGCAGAAGGCCAACTTCACACCCTTCTCTTATTGAACTCCTCCACATAAGCATCTTTCTTACCTCCTTGTAGCAATTCCATCATCTCAAATTTCACCAACGTATGCATATACCAACAAATAAAAATTGCACAGTCTGGGTATTCTCATTTTTGAAGCACTGGAAGAACCTTAAAAGTATGAGATATAAGCTCACCATTTTTGTCTCTGTGTCCCATTTCATTGAGAACCCTAGTTAACGGCCTTGTCAGGGCATGGACTTATCTTGACTGGTATGAATTATTCTTCATTGAGTTGCACAACTTCCACATTCCTTCATGTAGCACCAGCAGAACCCAGTGGTAAGGCCGTTTGTTTTTGTACATACACATCGGAATGAGCAACATCTTTCTTCTGCCAATTTTTGCAACATCCACTTGGTAAGACTATCTTACAAATATTTTCAACTGCAGTTGATTCTATTGCAGATTCATCCCTATTTTCTAAGTCGGATAGTACAAGAGCCTGCATCAATTAGAATAGCAACAAGTAATGAGAATACAATTTTAACATATACAAAATTATATCATCTGAAGTTCTTAACATAATCAAAATAGTGACAAATTAATGAGAATAACAACAAGTTTTTTTATGAATACCTACAATAGATCAAAAGATAATGTTGTCAAATGAAAAGTAAGAAAATTACTTACCAAAGTATTTTTATTTAAAATAACATGCTTGCCGTGTGAATTATCAGGACCCCTTTCCATCTTCTCCTCTAGAATAGTCATGTAATAATCAATTATATCACTGTTGATATAATTGTTATCCAGCAGATTATGGATGTGCAGCTTATCAATGTGAAACTTATTATCCTTTCCAGAATAAACCATCTCCTTACATAACCCAGCAATCATAAATAACATATTCTAACGCAAATACTTGAGGCAACTTCAAGAAGTTTCTTTCTTATAGGGAACAAACTTGCACAAGTTTCTTCCAACTTTTTGGATTAATCACCAAGTACTTTCAAATTTTTAATTCAAGTAATATAAGTATCTACTCGAACTATTTTGATCCTTTTCAGTTCAATTCTAGTCATACATTTCAGATAGACACAAAATATATAAAATGAGAAGTAAATTTTTTTTCTTACATTACCCTTCTTTGGCATCCTTACAGAATTCCTTGTTCCTGTTCAGTGCACTTATCCCAAATCTCTAGACTTATTGCATCCTTGAGTGGTTTTTGTTCTGGGGGTGTTGGATCGATGTACTCTATTGCGTCCAAATCAATATTTTGACTCTCCTATTATTTCCTGTTTTTCTTTTTGGGTATACCTGTTCCAATGAATCCATCTTCCAATTCCTTTCTCTTCCTCTATTTTAGATCGTTCTTGACTCTTCTAATAATAGAATCAACAACATATTCTGCTTTCTCCTCAACTTGTTGCTCTCCAGTTTTTGATAACTCACTCTTTTCGGCTGTTTTGTTGTTCAGATATTTGAGGAGCTTGAACTGGTGCTGCCGGAGACATAAAGTGCAAATCAAAAGATGGACAAGGATTATGGTTGCACACATGTTGTTGGAGTGTGTAGATTAAAAACACAGCACACTGAAAACAAGTAGAGGAGACAACCTTGAGTAAGTTTCTTCCACATACGGAGACAACTTGTGCAAGTTTCTTCCTAAACATATGGAGAAAACTGGGTCAAGTTGCTTCCATCCAAGAATTATTGACTACTAAGAATAATTTTCTTATATTTTTAATAATCTACTAAGAAAATGAATGAAATTTTTACCTTTCTGATGCATCTTCTTCATCAACTGTAACGCTCTTTTCTTTTCCGTCAATAACTGGTGCTTTATCCATTGTAACTGCACTTGTTCTTTCATCTCGCTCTTCCTCCGTTGCAACTGGAGTTGTCTTTTTCTGCTCTTCCTCCATTGCAACTGGTCATTTCTCCACTGGACTTGCTTTTGGTTATTCTGGTATATCGTCCTTTACTCGCGCTAAGTCAGCTAAATATGTGTTAGTTATACTATCAATGTCCACAGCCTGCATCAACTCTTCATAACTATCTGGCATGTTTACCTCTTCAGCATTTTTCCTTTCAATCTGCTCCTTCAGTGCATTTAATGGTGTTGCCTCTTCAGCAATAGAGATTTTCTTCGCTCACCTGCATTTTCTCATCGACATTTAGATTTTCTCCCTCATTTTTTGTTTCACAGACTCCCTCATTATTTTATTTAGTATGACCCACACTTTCATCAACTTTAGGGTCACTTACATTATCTTCTTCCTCATCAGCTACTGTAGCTTCTCCATCATCTTCTTTAGATTCATGGTTTGAGGACTATGCATTGGATGTTTTACCTTGAAACATTACGCTCCACTCTTTGTACTTCTGCTCCCTTAAGAGGTTCTCTAGTGTTTTCTTCAACTCCTCCTAGTCATTCAAGTTCTTGTACACGGTGTCCATTTGTTGTTGTTGCTCATCTGTCAAGATAATCTTCTCCTTGTGAGCTTCATAGACACTTCGGAGGAAGTTGTTTTCAACAATGAACTTCCCCAAGAACTGATCTCTCCCATCGATCCTATATAATACCTCTTGAAGTGCAACGTTTTCGGCTTCAAGGAAAGCGCCATTTGGCCTCTCTTATTTAAGTAAGTAATACATCATGTTGTTGAAGGCTTTATCTATTGCTAATTATCCTTGCAACTCTTTCAAGTAAGTCATCCCTAGCTCATCTGGTGATATTTCGTCTTGAATGCCTTCAGTAAACTGAAAAGTTCCAAATTAGTCAGCATTTTTCTCTTCAAAATTAGTGGAAAGTTAATATACAACTGGAACCAACATTCTGCATTTATTTCTAAAATAAACTAGATCAAGTTGCTTTCATATTATGGAGACAACTAGATCAAGTTGCTTTCATTTTTTGGAGACAACTAGATCAAGTTGCTTTCATATAATGGAGATAACTTGAGCAAGTTACTTTCATATTATGGAGACAACTTGAGCAAGTTGCTTCCACATATGCTGTTTCATAACACTTGGAAATAAAGCCTAAATTAAATAGTAGTGACTTAAGTAACTAGCCTAAAGTAAACTAGCAAGATAAACTGATAGCAAGATGAACTGATACAAATATGTTTAGCAGTCGTAGAATTGACAAATAGCAAAAGAATTTTTACTTACAGTAAATCCTACTGGGAACGCCATATTCCCGTCTTTATCTTTCCCTTCTAACGTCAACTTAGTGCAGAAATCTAGTTGGTCCCACCTATTGAATCTTGGAGTCGCTTGTTCAAATCCTTGTCGCT
Organism: Papaver bracteatum; assembly: GCA_023529315.1. Classification (NCBI taxonomy): domain Eukaryota; kingdom Viridiplantae; phylum Streptophyta; class Magnoliopsida; order Ranunculales; family Papaveraceae; genus Papaver; species Papaver bracteatum. Next base: position 41,506 of record JAJJWX010003487.1, read on the forward strand.
TTGGCATGTAGTTGCTATGCTCCAAAAACCAATACTGCAAAAAACATATTAAATGTTAGTTAAGTTTCTCAAAATATTTTAAACAAATACTTGTCAACAATTTGTCTTTTTTTTTACCAACACTAGTGGTATGCACCCAGGTACACGTTTATGACCATCTTTTCCTTTTGGTTTCTTTATATTAGTCATTAAATACTTCACTATGTGGTCAGGCCACGACACTCTATGCATGGAGAACAGGTATGGAATCCATTTTTGTGTAAAGTAATCTCCACTAGTGTCCGTGAAAAAGAACATTGTGCACAACCACATTCCAAAGAAAATCAAAAACAACGCCGGGTCCTTTCCATTTTCAGCATCTCTTCTCAACACCGCATCGATCTGCTTCCTAGTAACTTTGTACTATTTTCCTTCTTTTAAGGGGAAGTGTTTGTGTAAGAATGTTATGTGTTCTTTAGTTACTTTCTTCAATTTCTTCTCCAATTCACCATCTTCAGGCCGTCTTTGCACTTTGAAGAAAACAACAAAGTCCTCTGCTTTTGGAACATAAACTTTCTTATTAATAACAAATCCAACTTCCATATTCTTCTTCACCACTACATTATCATGGCAGTTGAGAATCCTCTCTACATCTTCACCAATCTTAGTGTATACTTCTCTTTCAGCCTTAACTTATTTTGGACTCCTGTTTTTTAGTTATTCTTTAAAGAATGGTTCAATAAAACCCCAATACAAAGTCTCTCTTAAGGTTTTCACATGCTCTGGATTGTCTTTCAGTTCTTTATGCAAGTAGTAACCGATATCTAACAATGGTAATAATCTAGACTTATATGCAGTATCTATCTTCTTCTTTTTACCTACAATCATGCAAGCTATCCAATTAATATCTAATACATAGATACATACAGCTAATTAAAAGAAGATTTATATGTTTTCTTTTTCATACCTTTTATTTGTGGAACTTTGTCACCAGTTTCTGTTGCTTTGTTTCTAGGAGCATTCTTTGCAGAGCTGGTTGCCTTTGCCTTCAACCTTGGTGAAGTCCTCTTCATATTATTGTTATTCAGAGAATAGAAATACTTAGCATGACATCTCAATAGAGCTAACTAATTCAAGTTGTCTCCATATATAGGAGGAACTACCAAAATCTATCTTAAGTTGCCTCCAGAAATGACAATAACTGGGAACAACTATCATAAGTTTCCTCCAAAATACAAAGGCAATTAGTACCAGTTTCTTCCAAAAGCACAATTCATTGCAGAACATAATGGGAACAACTAGCACTGGGATGTCTTCAGAACCATTTAACATGTTCCATTGTATTCAACAACATACAACAAGTACTAGGAATATGAAGGCATAGATGCACAACAGTTTTCAAGTAATTTTTTTATGCATCAAACTATTTTTTTTCTTTAAATATGAAGGAAACTAGTACCAGTTGCTTCCAAAACTGGGAACAACTAGCATAACTATCTTAAGTTGCTTCCAAAAATGGGAGAAACTAGCAGGAGTTTCCTCTACAAATGATGTCAAAAACTAGCAAAAATGGACTGATAACATGTTTCAGTCATCATTAAAAGCAAATCAGCCAGCAAGTTTCTGCGAAATCATTACCATGTGCAAGTACTAACATAACATGATCCATCGCATTCATAAGGAATTCCAAAGGCATACAACAAGTACTATTTTTCAACTTATAAGTCATGGATGCACAACTGACTAAGAATATGAAGGAAACTAGTACCAGTTGCTTCCAAAAATGGGAACAACTAGCATAAGTTGCCTCCAAATATGAAGTGTATTATGAAACAAAATGCAGATATCATCAAACCATCAAACAAGATGCGGAAATTATAACCATTAGAAAGTAGCATATTGAACCATCAAACACTCATAAGTTGCCTCCAAATATGACAAATAACATGTTCAGTGACACTTATTTTGCAGTTGAAGTCCAAAAACTTACAGATTAAAACTAAAAACTCATATAAACCATCAAACCCTTATACAAGATGCAGAAATCATATATGAAACAGTTATGCTTCAATAACTGAATCAACAACTGTTAATTCAAAATCCTAACCGATTCAAAATAACTTCAAATCAAAATAACTTCAACAATCTAAAATCAGAAATAAAATAGACTACTTATCAGAAGCAAAACAATCAAAATCGATGATGAAAATTTGTTTTACCTTTCTGAATTCAAACTGGAAGACTTCTACTTCTTTATCAGTAACAGATTCAGTCGTCTAGTTCATTTTTCATCATATGCAACATGAAATCGAAGCAAATTAGTATGAATCATTAATTGAGAAAATATAAATCGATTTTTTCAGTAAATCGTTTCCGAAACACTAAAAAATCGAATTCATCTAATGACTAAACTAAATCAAACACAAATTCTATGTATTACCTTCGATTTTTTTGCTGTTGTCGCTCGCTGCATCTCTGAAACCTAATGAAATTGATTTTTTCTTCTGTTTTCAGTTGAATTTCTTCTTCTAAATCATAGAAAACTTCAGATATACTAGGTTTCTTTCGGATTTGATTTGATTTTGCAAGTTTTTAGTGGTGATTTCAATTTTTTTTCGGTTTTTTTCTTCTGAAACTTTGAGAGACAGGGAGAGAGATGGAGAGACAAAGAAATGGGGTAAATGAAAATAGTCGTCGGTTTTATCTGGTTGCCAACGTTTATTTGTATTTATTAAAGGGCTATTTAGTAAGTGTACAATCCGGGTTTGGGCTTGGTTGGGGCTTTTTCAGGTCTATGGGTGTTTATATAAGTTAATAAGGATATTTTGAAAGGAGCCCTATAATAAGGGTCTTTAAATAATGTTCTCTTTTATTTTCTTTTCCAAAAGTCTTTGATGGGAAAAAAAAAAAAAGAAGATTCAAGAAAGGCTCAATTATTTTTTGTCTGATATTTACCTTTCCTTTCAAAGTAAAGAAGTTTTGTGACCCTTCTTCCCGTCAAAGAAAGAAATCATAGTCAAAAGCTCAACTTGTTGTGGCTCTACAGTCTTCATGCATACTATGAATCTATCACTTACTATTTTTTTTATAATAATACAAACAAATCTACTACGTAAGTAATCAAAGACTATTCATTCATTGATAGTACGTAACCAATGGGTTATTCTCATCTTCATTTTTCAATCTTATCCTGTCAAATCATCACAATATTATTAGTTCTTCCTAATCCCACAAACCCAATCTCCTTTTAACTTCCCAAATTTCGCAGAGAATGATCCACAAATATATTTCCAATGAGATTCAGTCAGGAATGGTAACTTTATTGAAGTCACTAGGAACAACACTAGTATTTATAATGATAAGAAGGCTAGTGTAGGCCGTGCTAAAGGTATAAAACGTGGCGGCCCAGTATAGCCCACAAAATTACGTGTTTAGCGTGTAATGTGTCATATTGTGTTGTGTCAGAGATTAAAACGTGTTGTGATGTGATGTGCTAGAAGGCATGATGTGATGTGTCATAAAAGTAAGCATGTTGTGTCGGGCTGTGCTATGCCGGACATTTTATTCTAATATAAATATTTTCCAAATATTTAGGTATTATATGTGTTGTTATGAAGAAAAAAAATCAACATAATGATAATAAAATGTCAATATTTATCTAGAATAAAGCCTTTTTTCGTGAAATATACACAAAATGTCATGTATTGTGCCATGTTTTGTAGTACTTTATACATACTATGACGCTTTTTCTTAACGTGTTGTGTTTTTTCGTGGCACATGCTTACTCGTACCGCTTGCGTTGGACTACAGTGCCAATTATTTTATCCCAACCAGGTCCATAAAACTAACGTGTTATACCGTGCTAGCGTGATGTGCTGATTGTGCTCGTGCTGGCATAGCCCAATTTACACCGCTAGGTTGTGCCATTAATTTACTCATAAGATGTACTCCGTCCGTTCTATTTTAGATGATGTTTTTGTAGTTTTCACGCAGATTAAGGAATGAAAAGAGATGTGAAGATCTTCCATTTATACCATTGAGAAAAGTCTTCAAACATTAAATGCTATTAGTGCTTTTAAAAATAAACTTATAGTTCCAAGACAAAATGTAAGGGTGTTATTGATAGTTTTGTGGAAAAATATGAAAACTTTGAAGTATTATGGAACAAAAAAAATAACCCTAAAACATCATTTAAAATGGAACCGAAGGAGTATAACTTTAGGTTTAACCCACCCAGGGGCGGAGCCAAGGGTTGACCAACCCTAACTCTAGCCCCCAAAAAATCAAAATAATCACATTTTCACCCTTTGTTTTATCATATATTTAAGATTTAGCCCACCATTATTAAGTATTTAGTCCACTAAATTTTATAGAATTTTTTTAGCCCCGCTCTACATGAATGGCTGGTTCCGCCGCCGAACCCACCCGAAGGATCGCAGACTTTAATACTCACTTCTCACTCATCATTGATGGCCATTATGCATTTACTGCTGTTGACGATTTAGCATTTTTTCTTGCACCTTTCGCATCAACACTTCCTCTGGATACTTGGGGTGGATCTCATATAGCCGCGCGCTATAATTAAATGATTAATGGATGACCACTAATTAGGTTACGCGGTCCGGTTTGCCCCGCCCTATTACGCTGACACTGACGCTTAAATAATCCATCGGAGATCTGCATAACAAGTCCGAGGTTCTATCAATTAAGCAGGCTTCGGAACTTTTTCAACATACATTTATTATACAGATAAACATACATTTATTAGACAATCTCTTTCACAGATAAGACAATCTACGCATGGTCCGGTTGCCCCGCCCTATGAGATACGCTAAAGGTAACACCCTTTGTTTTATCATATATTTAAGATTTATGAACACCATTATTAAGTATTTAGTCCACTAAATTTTATAGAATTTTTTAGCTTACATGAATGGCTAATTCTCGAGACAACCCACGTAAGGAAGATGCCGAAGGATCGCAGACTTTAATACTCACTTCTCACTCATCATTGATGGCCATTATGCATTTACTGCTGTTGACGATTTAGCATTTTTTTCTTGCACCTTTCGCATCAACACTTCCTCTAGATACTTGGGGTGGATCTCATATAGCCGCGCGCTATAATTAAATGATTAATGGATGACCACTAATTAGGTTACGCGGTCCGGTTTGCCCCGCCCTATTACGCTGACACTGACGCTTAAATAATCCATCGGAGATCTGCATAACAAGTCCGAGGTTCTATCAATTAAGCAGGCTTCGGAACTTTTTCAACATACATTTATTATACAGATAAACATACATTTATTAGACAATCTCTTTCACAGATAAGACAATCTCTTTCGCAGCACATCAGTTTTATTACGCAATGCACGAGAAGACCGAAAATCAGAGGAAAAAGATGAAAATTAAAAGCAACAGAGTGACATTTCCAATCCAAAATAGTCCTCAGTTTATCAGCCTTAATTTGATTTTTCCTTTTCCCGAAAGAAGAATTTTCTTTGAGGAAAAATATGAAAGATCCAAGTAAAGGCATCTTTTTTCTTTTTTTTTCGTATTGATTTTTTTTCCTTCCGCACCAAACAAGTTTCGTGACCCTTCAGTAGCGATGACATCATATTGACATGCTCGAAAGAAATTACTTCCTTTGTCTCTAAAAAAATAAGTAGGTTTGTGTGTAAATTTACATATAAACCTAACTATTATTTTAAAACGGAGGGAGTAGTAATTAAATGCTCTCGCTCTCCAATTTTCTTCGTGCATACTATAAATCTATCACTTGCTTTTTTCAATAAAATTCATTCATAACCAATGGGCAATTCATCAACAAGTTATCATCTTCATTCTTCAATATTATTCTTTCAAATCATCACGATACTGTTAGTTCTTCCTAAACCTACAAATTCGATCTCCTTTAACTTCCCAAATTTCGCAAAGAATGATGATCCACGAATAAATTTCCAAGGAGATCCAATCAGGAACGGAAGCGTCATTGAAGTCACCAAAACCGATGCTAATCTTTTAACTCAGCTTAATGGTAGTATAGGCCGTGCCATTTACTCAGAAGCTATACAACTTTGGGATGCAACCACTGGGAGGCAGACAGACTTTGATACACAATTCTCATTCATCATTGATGGACATAATCAGACTACTGCTGGTGATGGTATGGCTTTTTTTCTTGCACCTTTCGGGTCTATACTTCCTCCATATTCTTGGGGTCACGCTCTTGGCTTACTAAATCAGGACATATCTCTAGACCGTTCTGCGAAAAATCAAATTGTTGCGGTTGAATTTGACAGTTTTGAAAACCATTTCGATCCAAGTTCAGACCATGTTGGTATAAACGTTAATTCGGTAGTATCTGTGGCTTACAAGTCACTACCAAATGGTAGTATAAGGGATGGAAGAAAAGCTAATGCTTGGGTAAGTTATAATTCTACTACAACTAACTTGAGTGTTCTTCTAAGTTATGATGAAAAACCTATTTCCATTGGGAGTTTTAGTTTGTATCATGTTGTTGATCTAAGCAAAGTTCTACCAGAGCAGATTACAGTTGGATTTTCAGCCGCCACCGGCTTGTTTTTTGAAGATCATAAAATCCTTTCTTGGCAATTCAATTCCACTTTAGAACTTATCCATAAAAGAAGAGACAATAAAACTGGTGAAGGACAACCTGATATTAATGGAGAAGGTAATAAAACTGGATTGGTGGTTGGTCTTGGTGTTGGCTTTGGTGTTTTCGGATTTGGGATTGGTTTTGTTTTGTTTATCTGGTGGAAGAAGAGGCGCAACTCAAGGAAATTTCCGGATGATGCAGGAAATACTCCCGAATTTTCTATGAACGATGCATTTGAGAAAACAACGGGACCGAAGAGGTTCTCGTATAGCGAACTGGCTAACGCAACGAGTAACTTCGATGAAGGAGGAAAACTTGGAGAGGGAGGATTTGGAGGAGTTTTCAAAGGCTTCTTGAGTGATTTAAATTTAAATATAGCTGTTAAGAGGGTCTCACAAGGTTCAAAACAAGGAAAAAAAGAATACCAGTCGGAAGTGAAGATTATTAGCCAATTACGACACCGAAATCTGGTTCGTCTCATAGGTTGGTGCCACGAAAAAAATGAATTACTTCTCGTGTATGAGTTCATGCCAAATGGTAGCCTTGACAAACATTTATTTCGAGGTGAAAGTGTTCTTTCTTGGGATGTCAGGTACAAAATAGCTTTTGGTTTGGCTTCTGGGTTACTATATCTACATGAAGAATGGGAACAATGTGTGGTTCACAGAGATATTAAACCAAGTAATGTCATGTTGGATTCAAATTTTAATGCTAAACTTGGTGATTTCGGTTTAGCAAGGCTTGTTGATCATGATCTAGATTCTCAAACAACGATGTTAGCCGGAACCATTGGTTACATAGCACCAGAATATATTTCTACGAGTAAAGCAAGTAAAGAATCAGATGTTTATAGTTTTGGAATTGTTGCACTCGAGATTGCTTGCGGAACTAGGGGTGTCAAAGTAGATTGGATTTGGGAACTCTACCAAAGTGGAAAGATCATTGAAGCTGCCGATGAGAGACTGAATAAGGACTTCGATGGAAATCAAATGGAACGTTTGCTGGTCATAGGATTATGGTGTGCTCATCCTGATCCTACAACTAGACCTTCTATTAGGCAAGTGAATAATCTTCTTAATTACGACACCTCAATGTCTAATCTTCCAACAAAGCTGCCTTCTCCAGTATATAATAGTGATCAAAAAATGCATATCTGTAAGCGTGCTTTAGTTTCCGCTTCTGGTGATAACTCGAATTCGCTGACAAATGGTAGTCCATGCAAATGCAGTAGGTGTTCGGACACCAGTTTCTCCCAGACGTCGACGAACCCTTCTGCTTCCTCATCAGGTCTTCTCTTACATTCTTGATTGATACATGGTTTTTGTTTCAACTAGTTATATGTGGTAGTTTTTATGAATTAACTTAAAAGTATCTCTTTCCACTTTCCAGGCTCCTGAAGATTCTTTCCAGGGCTTCCTTTATCCTTTTACTGGGCTTTTCGTTTTTCCATGTATTGGGTTGTATTCCGCCTCTCACAACTGTTACTCATCTTCTTATCTTGTAGTTGGTTGTATTATATTGGCAAGGTCAGTTAGTCAGTTAATTCTTAATTGGTTACGTGAACCTATTATTATTTATCTACGAATGTTTATCTAATAAAGATGCATAGAATTTGCCTTAAGTGAAAACTTTTTTTTTTTTTTTGATGGGAAGAGAGGTAATCCTCTCAATTTCATTAATATTAAAAGATTGTATACATCATGTTCAGATACATCATTGAAAAACATAATAAAATACAGATTTTGTGTATCACAATAATAAGCAAATTGTAATACAAACGTATTAAATACATGAATTTCAAAAAGGAAATTGATGATACTTGAGGGATGACCTTTGAATTAGAATTCTGCCATTTTGATTTGAAGAATTTATCTTCTTCTTCACTGTCTTCTTCATTAAGATGTTGTCCCAAAAGGGAGTAATAAGCACAAAACATCATTATCACAATCAAATCCGGTAACCATTGATCTTCATGAAATTGTAGATATACGTCAAGCCGGAAGAAATTGTCCTTGATGAATTTGAAATAATTGTTGTAACAATCGCTAGAAACGCCTATAACGCTATGAAAAACCTCCAATGGATTTAAGAGAACCATTAGAGAGATAATGAAATTTAAACCGGGAAAACCCATAGATCGCATACAATGGCGATGTTTTTATTTAAATAAAATACTAATAATATATTTACGTATTGTATCCAAATCTATTTGGAAAATCTGAATACTTCAAATAATATCCAATAGATTTGGATTACAATATTAGAGAATCAAAGATTTTGGAAGATTTGTTTCAGAGAGTTTTTTGGAAAAAAACGGTTATGGGGAGAGGGGAGAAAGGCCTTAAGTGAAAACTACTACCACACCCATTTTTCAGATTTTTTACATTAAGAACCCCACGTCCAGAAAAGTTCAGGCGCGCACCCATTATCTGAGGAAAAAATTCCCATAAACCATATTTAAAAAAATTAGGTTATTCCTTCTTCCACGCCCATAAAAATTCTGTGATTTCCTTCTCGAGGAGTATATTGTTTCTGCGATGTATTTTTGGTTTTTCCAGTAAACATTACTTCGTGATTATTTCCTTGATACTTCCTACGAAGGGACTACTTTGTTCTTCTACGAATGGTAATGTAGATTTGAGATTAAATTTATTCATTCGATGTTATGCCACTGCAAAGTCTATTCGTCGGAACTAATTGATTTCTTTTGTTACATCGTCAAATGCTGGGGATCAATTCCAAACCTTCCTCTTTCGGCTGCAAGAATTTCTTCTTTTGGGTATATTTGCAAAACCCTAAATGAAATCGATATTTTGAAATTAAACTGATTCGTTGTGGAAGTAACAATGAGGAGTTGATTAACATCGACAACAACTACCGACAATTTGTATGACTCTTGGATATGGTGTATGGAGTTTAGTATCCTAACGATCGATAACCACGCCCTTGGTACTATAAAACGGTTGCGTTCACAAAGACTGGTTCAGTTCTACTGTTGTCTCACAACAAGAAATTCTATTGTTATAAACCCAAAATGAAGACTCTAGAATCTCTTGGGGATTTATTTTCGTGCAGCTAAATTGATCGAGTAATTACCTAGTGTTTGAAGGAATTGTAATTGTTGTCTAGTGATGGCTTTTTGGGTGCCTTTGTTTCTCTATACTACATGTTGTATCCCTATGATTTTTGCTCAAGAAACTACATATGTAATAGTTTTTGTTAGGGGTGCTACAAAGGTTGCTGAGAACTATGATCATTTTGTTTGTGCTATTATCGATTGGTGGCCATCAGATAAGTGTAACTACAACCATTTCCCATAGGGAGAGTTCACTTCCTTATCCCTGGTAAGAATTCAAGAAAGTTTCTTAAGATATGTTAATTTCATTTTCATCTACTTCTATGTCCCAGAACATTGACACAAATGAAACATTGTCTCAAACTCCTTCTCAACTCAATTCTAGTCGGTTACAGGCAGACTTTATGAAGTCTGTTGTGAATTCTTCTATAATACTAAAGTGTACTGACAGAGAAGGTGATTATGGAACTGAAAGCATTGAAGTTAAGATGGAACTGATGGAATTGCTGGGTTGCAGCTGATAGGTTCATGGAAAAACTTGTTGCAAGGAGATGAGATGTTTGATTGCTCGGATGATGTTTCAGCTTACACGCAGTTGGTAGATGTGTTAGAGTTTCCTGAACCTGAAAAATTGGTATCTCGCATTTGAGTGAACTATAATGCTTTTGTTTTTTTGCATTTTTCAGAGTTGTTATGGTACTTTGTAGTTTTAGTTATCATTTTTTAGAGGTGTTGTTGTTGTTGGTTGGGAAGATACGGAAGTATTTGGTCATATTGGTGTTGATGTTTGGTCGAAATGGTTGAATTATCTGTTATGCAGCTATGAAAATGGTTGAATAATCTGTTATGCAGCTATGAGAATGGTTGCATAACCTGTTATGCATCTACAAATTTGTTGCATAACTTGTTATACATTCTCGAAATTGGTTGCATAACACGTTCTGCAGTTTTTTATTTTTTTTGCATAACTTGTTATGCAGCTACTTTTTTTTCTTAGTATTGAAACCAACAAAAAATAAGGTTGCATAACTTGTCATGCACCTACAATAATATCTACATAACATATTATGCAGTCCTGAAAATGGATGCATTACCAGTTATGCATCCGAAAATATGAATGCATTATGCATTATGCATCAAGCAAATTATTGCACAATCTTTTATGCATCGAGAAAATAGATGCATAAACTGATATGCATCCGTAAATATGGATGCATACTGCATTATGCATCAATTTTTTTATGTACGCACTAGAATCAACCAAAACAATGGTTACATAAATTGTTATAGATGTATAACTTTGTTATGCAGTCGAGAAAATGGTTGCATAATTTGTTATGCGTCTGCAGAATGTGTTATGCATCTTTTTTGGTGGCTGCATAATGGTTATGTAGTTAGCTTTCGAAATTTTTCCTAAAATGATGATCACCTCTGATTTTTTCGTGAAAAACAAAAATTTGGTATTGTTGTTTATACTCATTGCGTAGCTCTCTTAAAAATATTTCCAACGATATAAAATTTGTAAAATTCCAAGGCGCGGATTTTTAGATATATCCCCTGATGCATAACCCATCACGCGGATGCATAATCCGTCATGCAGACATTTTTAATAATTTCATATAATTATGGGTGTCACTGTACCTAAAATTAATTGTGGGCCTGACAATGAGATTTTATTTTTTTTGGGCCTGCGCCTAATTTTCCCTCACCTAATATCTCTTATGTGTTCTCTTCTTCTTTCTGAATTCTTTTTCTATTTTCATCTGTTTCTATGCTATGTCTTCTTATCTCTTATATTTATGTTGAAATTCTCTTATTCAATTGTTTGGGCCTATCAATTGGTATCCAGAGCCAGGCATGGCGGATGGTACTCGGTTGAAAACAAGTGATGGTGTCATTAAGGCGCTGTCAGATGATATCAAGTATTTGACGAATGTTGTCACGAAATTGGTGGAGAAACAATATGAACAAATGGATAACAAGATCAGCAAATGGTTAAACACGATCAAGAAATGGATAAACAGGCACTACACCAAATCAGGAATTTTTTTCACAGGCT